>JABXJD010002275.1:0-57241 GCA_013375575.1 Percina caprodes | reverse complement strand
AGGCTGTCAAGGTGGCTGCCCACGCAGAAATTAGAAGTGCTGGGAGTGTGAGTGTGAATGTATGTAATCTGATCGAGGATTCTCTGAAGTAGTTTTTAATAGGAGGTGCAGAGACAGATGGCACGTATTCATTTTAGCATGATAGGTTAAGACATTTGAAAAACTCCTCTTCCTATCTGTCTATCCCTCTCAATCAAACTTTCTCCAGCCTTTGTTTTCTCACCCTGCACTCCATCGCACACTGATAAAAAGCCTTAACAATCAATGCATTCTGCTGAGATACAAGACCTGCAACGGCTGTACTGGCCTTGTATCATTTTCTCTTTTACTGGAAGGATGCACCATAATTAGATACTCTGGTATGGCACACATTCCACACAAACCCCACTTTAACACAAGAATAGGTTTCAGTTCTAAATGTATTCATTGCTTTGGAGAGGGATGCCCCTTGCACAAGGGAAGCTGTGTAAAATCTGTAATGCAGTCCAGAACTATAATACCTCAATCTAGGAGTTGAAATATTAAAACTGCCATTCCGCCATAAAAAAAAAACTTATGAAAATTCCAGAAATATATGAGATTTTGTCCATTCCCACCAGCCCCTTTCCTTTCAGATGAGATTGAAAAGTCTCTTAGAGTCTTCCGTCTCATTTTTACGCCTGTCAAAGATCTCTACGGTGAAAAAAAGGAGAAGAGTGCTAAGAAGGGCGCGTTTAGATCAAACACTTTATAATGTAGCGCCACTCCAACGCCATTACCAGCAATGACACGCTGCCAAATCACCATCAGAACCTCCCTGTCAGTTTTTAAAATATACTTTTTTTTTCTTTAAAAAATAAATAAATAAAAAAAGAGGGCATTTGATAGTTTAGGGGTGTGGGGGAAGAAAAAAGAGACTGCTAAGAAATAAAGTGATAGAGAATAGGAGAAGGGGAAAAGAGAGAGAATGGGAGGAGGGTCTAGATAGGATGAGAAGATGAGAGGTAATTGCCTCTATTATAGAAAAGAGTGAAAAGCTGAAGAGGGGAGTGGGAGAGTGGGGGCGGGGGGTGCGAGATATTAAAAGTCACACCGTCCAGCTTTAAAAGGTCACCTGTGATGTTCATGCAGATGTGTCTATGAATACACAGCTGTACTGCACACACCAATCTGAAAGTTCTTTGCTTGCTTCAGTGGTTTTGTCCACCAGTGTTCTATCACAGTGTATTCGCTATATGTACAGTGTTCACATAGTTTTACCCACACACAGTCTGTTGTGTCAAATGTGAGCATGGTGTTACTGCCCTTGTACCCTGAAAAACAAATGCAATTTTCTCTAAAAAAGTGAAAGTGAAATGAACATCAGCCGTGGTGGTAACAGTTGCCTCTGACCTATCTGTATCTCTCCACTCTATCGGGCTTGTATCTCTGATGCCAGAATGCTTAAGAGGCTAACCTGTCATCAACTCTGTCTTGCTTGTTCAGCTGCCTTCCTCTCTCTCACACACCTCCTTTCATTCACAAGACCAAAAGGAGGTTTATCATCATGTCTGTTCTCCATTTTCTTATCTACCTGCGCTCTGTGCTTCTTGTTAAGATCTCCCATTTTACTACGCTTTTTCTTTTGTTCAGAGTCATTTGTCCATCACCTTCATATTACCCTTTTCTAGTTTAGCTTAAAGAATTGGCATCACTCTTTGCATTTATCAACCTTTTACCTCTCTCATTGGCTTTATTTCCTCCCCACTATCCTGCTTTTTTTCCAACATACTGTATTCACTCTTCGCCCCTCTCATCTTTCATTCTCTCTGTCCACTTCACCTCATCCCATCCTCTTAAATCCCCCATTTCCTTCTTAAATCTCTCCTTTCATCACTCATTTAGTCCTGCTCAAATCCTCCCTTTTCTGCCCCTGCTTCATCTTTCCCTCGGCTCCACTATCCCTTCCAAACTTTGCCCTGCTTTTCCTCGGTTCTTTCTTTAGTTGTCCCCCCCCCCCTTTATCTTCACTCGCTCATACCCTCCCTCTCCATTTTTCTCATTGCCCGCTCCCATGCCCTCCTCCCCTCTCCATTCCTTCCTGTTTCTCCCTCCCCTCCCTCTCTCTTTCACCTGCTGCTGTGTCGCCAGTGAGGCTGTCTGTGAGATAAGCAGCCCTAGTGTAGAGCCATCAGGTTCCTGACAAGATACAGGCCCACGTGTTCAGGCATGACCCACAGCCAGGCAGCCATTGAACTTGTCAAAGAAAAACTGGAGGCCCAGGGCACAACATGGCTGCTGGCGGACAATGCACGACTCGCAGAAGGGACCGTTTAAAGTATGAATTGTTGTTTAGACACACCGGAGAGGTTTGACCTTGTCAACCTCGAGCATGCTATCAAGAGTTGATGAGAGTGGATGAGGTTGAGCAGGGGGCAGACAGAGATTCAGTTGTACTAACATGCTTGCTTATATACAAACAGACCAGAAAGAAAAATCACAAATTATTCTCAGTAAAATGATATGACAGATAATAGCCCACAACCAGAGACATGACAAGGCTCACAGGTATGAACAAAATAATTGTGCATACGTCTCATATTAGAAAAAGTCATCATCATTCTCACAGCAAACACATTCACTCCCGAATACCTAATCAGCCACCCACTTACAATCACGCACACACATTTGCAAGCACACACCAGAGTCCCTGTTGGCCTGATGACGCTGCGTTTGTCTTGTAGTCGGGCCTGTGGCTCTTACCAATTAGCAGAGCCGAAGAGAGAGATTTAAAACATGATGACACCATGCTGTTTTTATCCCACAGGCCACCGAGGACCCAAAAAAGCACAGATCACAAGCGATCAGATCACATCAAAGTGCTAACACAGGCCAGATGACACACACACACACACACACACTTACCTCTACCACACACACACACACACACACACACACACACACACACACACACACACACACACACATACACACACACACACACACACACACACTTTGAAATACAGTGATTCACACAGGCATTGTGAGAAAGCATTCATATGTGCCTGCAATAGACTACATAAACAGTGCCTGTAAAGAAGAGAGATACATTAATATGGATATATATAGTATGTAGTACAGTTTTTAATAGAAGGAAAATGATTGACTGCATCTTTGCTTAATTTTTTTAAATCACACCTAATGAACAAAGGTATTTGGAGTCAAGAGCCACACCAATTGCAAAAAAGAGGAAAAGATCCAAAGCAGCAGAGTCCTGAGTATAATAAAAAATGCCTTTAATATTACATGACCTACATCAATGGGTTTCGGCAGAAAGCTTTTATCCCGGTGTTGAAGTGAAATACAAACACAGACATTTGAGTAGCACAAGGCATGACACAAATGAGATACAGGTGTAAAAAGAATTGAATTTGATGTAGGCTACAAACCATCAGACTTTAACACAGGAGACTGCTGTTCGTTTACCGTTTGCAACCAAAAGTCAACGTTTTTTTCAAAGCGTGACCATAACTTTGACCACTTGGTTATTATTGTAACTGACAATGAAGGTCCCCCAACCTCAATGAAATAGTAATTATAACCGAAACCACAATGTTTCCCTAACCTTAACAAAGATCTTACTTTAACCCAAACCAAGATCTTTGCCTAATCTAACCAAAGTCGTTTGTCAGGGCTGCTTTTAAACTCACCTCTGGGTTTTGTGAGAAGGCAAAGTCATTGATATGTCGATACTACAGTTTTTCATTGTTTTGACATCTGGATTTAGAGAAGGGCAGCAGTGTTGTGCTGCAAGTTGTTTGAGTGCTTGTCCATGACTCCAGAGTTTAGCCGTCTTATCCAGACTGTGCAACTAATCTATTTTAATTGCTTGCACCCCCTTTATCACTCCTTCTAGCTACTACCATCAGGCAGGCGTTGTAAGGTACCACTGGCCCACAAAAGCATCTACAAGAAATCATTCATCCCCTCTGCAATAGCCATATTGAAAAGCACAAAATGAACACCACAGTCAGCTGATACCTCAACTCCCCATGTCTTGTTTTTATATGTCTAAGGTTGTGTCATCGACAATTAACAAGTAAAAGATAAACCCATATGGCTATCCTTATTTCATAAAGCTCAGGTCAAATGTTTGCTCAGTGTCTCTGCATACTATTTATTATATAGTGTGTTGAGATCTGTTAAAATGAAAATACAAAACAAAAATGTGAATGCTAAGTCACTGTGGTATCTTATATTTATTCATCAATCCATTCTGTCTGTTCTCCCCTTATTTATGTATTTAGAACACAGAGAACTATAATGGTGTCTATAGGAGGAGTTCCCAAGATTCCCTTCTGCTGACTGTCCCAAAAGCTTTGTCAACAAATATGGACTGGGAATCTATCTCAATGTCTGCCCTCGCTGTGAGGAACAGCCTGCAGGAAGATTTCAGATTTAAAGAATGAGCTCTTCTTACTAAGTTCAAAGCAGTTGGTACAAGTTGATTCTATGGGGAGTTGTTAAGGCTTTCAGTTAGTTTCTGTTTGTATGACACTTAGACTGTATTACTCTCTCTAACTATGTCTTTCACATGCTCTTCCTCGCTCATCATCACTGCATTTCTGTCTCTTCTTTCTAGACGTATTGCATGGCTTTGCATTATGTCCTGCTGTGTTCTCAGATTGTCTTTCTTCCTGCCTCAGTGGGAATACCCTGCTAAAATAAAGACTACAGGTACACTGTGTGTGCCTGACCTTGTAAAGAGCACCATATGTGATCAGTTCACATGTTAAAAGGGGTCCTGTTGAACTTGTGAACTGTACGTATGAATGTTTTCTCACAATGCCTGTGTGCACTGTATTTCAAAGTGTGTGTGTGTGTGTGTGTGTGTGTGTGTGTGTGTGTGTGTGTGTGTGTGTGTGTGTGTGTGTGTGTGTGTGTTCAATCATGCTTGGGGGCAAAGAGCCCTGAGGGGAGCACTTTGCCTTCTACTCAGAAGGATAGCTAACCTCTATCTTCAGTCCTTACCCCTCTGTTGTCTTTCTCTATACTGATCTCCCCATGAATTTGGAAGGAAGGCTTCCCATTCTATTTTTCATGCCTCTTGTGTAGTTTTCAATTGTAAAAGGGTTCAATCTAAGCTCTCTGCTTCTCTTCTCCCCCTGAAAATATAAGACACACTTAATATCATCCACTACCTGCAACCCTCCATCAAGTCTTCTCCCCCTCTCTGCCTCAGGAGGGATGATTGTAAGTGTGAGTGTGTGTGGTGACGTCACGTCTGTGCATCTTTGTGTGTGTGTATTTGTGTGTTCAGATTGTTTGAACGCTTGTGTCTAGGTATGAAAAACAACTCATCTCCTTAGTGATCTTCTTCCGGAACAAATGCTTCCTGAGTGGATTTTGCTTTCAGTGGCACAATCTCCCCCCCAACAATAGTGCTCCCTTTTAAAAGATACCAACACACATACACACACACATGAAATCCTCATAACATAAAACATCCACACTGGCCTTATGCTTGCCCTAGTTAAGAGGACATGATGTTCACTACTCCTCAATGTGTATGAGGAGGAAAACACATTGGTGTCATGTCAAGAACAGCATTAGGGGAGCAGTGGAGTAGAAGGAGGGCAAGAAATGCAAGACATTGCCTGTGTGTGTGTATCTGGTGGGGTTAGGGGGGGGGATGAGATCTTTTATGGGTGAGTGAGTTTTCTCCGTTTCTCTCTTTCAATGGAGATGACCATATGTGATCTACTTGTGTGTGTGCTTGTCTTTCATTGTGTGAGCTTTCCTTTTGTGTGAGTGGACAACATACATACATAATTTGATTTATTTGATCATATAAATATTAGAAAATGACTGACATTCTTAGTTTTGTTGAGGATGAATATGTATAAAAAATACAACAGTAAAATGGTAGCATAGTGGACACTTACCATATCGCAACATCCAAGACCAATTCATACGTTTGTGCACAATATCCCTGTCTCTTTGACTTGTTTAGTAAAGGGTGAGATGGACAGGGTAGGAGGATGGGGACAAGGGGTTTGGTGTCCCTCAACGATGGCTTAAAAAACAGGCCGGTAAATAAATGGAGTGGCAATAAAAAGTCTGTTTTCTGTCTTTATCTCTTCTTTCTCAATGAAGAAAAAAACTCATCTATATAAAACAAAAACAATGGCATGCTCCAGCATTTTAAATAGAGATGTGCTATGTGTCTGTTTACTTCATATTCATAGTCTTGTGTTTATTTTATATGTTGTCATTGTATGTCTAATGTTCATCACTTTGAATTGCCTTGTTGAAAGCTGCTATATAAACAAACTTGCTTTGCGTTGTATGGATATCGCTGGATGTCAAATTAAAGGAAGAAATAACGTAATTCACTAAATTGTTGGGCAGCTGCTAGCTGCTAAAACAACTTCAGTGTTCCTTGGCAAGATATTCCCTCATTTTGATTGTGGTGGAGTGCTGTCTAATTGCCAGTTTAAATCCTCCACAGGTGTTTAATGGAAATGAGATGTGGTGACTGCAAGGCCGTAGCATATGATTCACATCAGCATTAGTTATTTTTCTCCACTCACGTATTCAGGTTTCCCTAAAATGGGAGTCTGTAGCTATAGGTGCAGGCTATAGGCATTTATGTGCACTGTAACTACTGTGTGTATGAAAACTGTTTTTAACTACCAGACCTACTAGCTTTGCATACAAAAAGTATGTATATGTGCGAGTGTCCATGCACTGTGGAGCTAAGCCACCTTTTTGCGGAGTCGGTCTGGTCATATTGCCATTGAGCTGGCTAAGATGCCCCATAAGTCACGCCTTGTCTCTTCCTGTCAGCGCATGCAGGTAACATCATGTAATGTATCCCTCCTCTCACTATTGCCCCATGGCCTGGGGTTTTGGCACAACTCCTGACCAGTGAATCCTGCAGTGCACGGGCCATCCGCTCTCCTAATTGAATCATCGGAGTGCAAAAACAGGCATCAGACGGGATTCATGTCAGACTTGCCCCTGAGCATCCAGCTAGCCATCCAGCCAGCCAGGCAGGCAGGCATTCAATGGTTATTCACAGAAAGACAAGCATAGTGTGTGTGGATGCACGCGAGTCCATGTGCGAATGTGTGTGCCATGAGGCTCCAAAGAGAGCACTCTAATTTCCGTCTCAGAGGAAAGTGTGATTGAACACAAACCCTTTTGCCAGCGGGTCGAAACAGTCACACGCTGCAACAACACAAGACCAGATAAAAAAGGAGAAGTCTTATTTTGTCCTTTATTTTCTCTCTACTCTGTCTCTATACTGCTCTTTCTCAGTTTTTTCCTCCCCTTTCATCTTTCAGTTTCCCTCTTCTTGAATACCTTTTAACTGTTTCTAGTATTTTATTTCTTTTCTTTTTCCACAAATTTACTGTTAGTGTAACAGCAATATCGTGCATAAGGTTAAGCAAATTTACTCCAATTCAGACTGCTTTGCTGTGAGATTGTGTGGGATTCTGTGCCTGAGTGCGTGCGTGCGTGTTGTGTGTGACAGACCTGACTATGTTCACGATCACAACAGATTAGAATGAGGTGAAGGAAAACCTCCTCTTCTCTTCTTCATTTAACTCGTCCCTCCTCGTCTCCCTCGCTTCATTTAACCTGCTCCACTTAACATTGTGTGTGTGTCTGTCTGTATGCGTGCTCGGGCAAAGCATTTGAGCATCTGTGTGTGCCCGAGCTTCTTTCTGAAATGTCATTATCATCTTGTACTGGTCAGTAATTGAGAACAAGTCACCTATTTGTTGCTAATGGGAAGTGTTTAGCTTCTGAGACTGTGGTTGACATCACAAATAACCTGCTGAATGTTAATCCCCACTGGGTAGGCATGCGGCTAACCCCGATGCTCATGAGTGTGAACACTCCGCTGATTAAAAAGATTAATAAGGCTAATGGTTAAA
The DNA here is from genome assembly GCA_013375575.1 of Percina caprodes. Classification (NCBI taxonomy): domain Eukaryota; kingdom Metazoa; phylum Chordata; class Actinopteri; order Perciformes; family Percidae; genus Percina; species Percina caprodes. The sequence continues at coordinate 49,337 of JABXJD010002275.1, read as the reverse complement.
AAACAGCATCAGTTTAGGCTGAACCACTGAGACTAACAGAGGGGGCACACACAAAGGGAGGCACTGACAGAGAGAGAGCGATAGGGAGAGTGTGTTTGGGCTCCCCTCATCTCTTCATCTGCTCAAGTCTGTTTGGCACTCATTCGCCACGAGTGGCTGTGACCCCAGTTTTGGCATGCCGTGAGAGTAAGCTGTATGACTGAGTAAGTGTTTATATGTGTGTAGATGCTTGTGTGCATCATAACGCCATGGCTCTATGGCTCTTTGTGTGTGTCTGTATGTGTGTGTTTGCTGAAATTGGCTCTGTGTGAAAGGAGCTAAGTGGGAATTATTTTTGGGCAATTTGTCTAATGTGTCTGTAGCTCCACAGTGACGTACGTAGCTGCTGCAGAGCTGTTCTGTCCTCTTCTCCGGACTGCCGAGCGGGCGGGCCATGAGGACTGATTGTGTCTTACTGACAGACTGATTCCCTGTTGTTAAAATGTGTATTCACGAGATCAGGCGTGCAGTGCACTTGAGGCGAGATGAGAAAGCGTCACAAATTGACCTTGATGGGATGTTGTGGGGAGAGGAGTGTCTTTTAGCCCTTTTCTTTATCTTTCCCTCTGGAGTAGTGCTTGGCGCTGGTATACCTTTCATTCTTAAAGTGCACATATTATGAAAAAAATGCATACAAACTTGGGAAAAAAAACTTTTCATGCTGAGTGAGATACAGGTTTCTGAATGCCTTCAGTCTCTGGGTGAACTGTTCAAAAACTGCACAGCTTTCTACATCACCACCACCTCATCTGGTGGCTAACCGTAGCACATGCTAGCGCTGGCATGCTAGATTGTTCACAATGGCAAAACACTGCTACAACACACACTACTTCATCATAATCTACAAAAGAGCTACATGTCCCTGTTCTGCAAGTATTCCACAAGTGCACCCTCGTTTAGAAGAAGTCTCCCAGCTAATCCTGCCTTGTACTGACCAAAGTTGGAGGTTGTGTTATAACATTAGGAAATGTTGTGAATTATGTATTTGGCAAGTCTCAAAAATGTTGATATTAAACAATACAATGTCTGCCTGTAGTTTCTACAGCATCATTAAAGTTTCTATTGTTATGTTCAGAGAATAAGTCTGTAGTGACATAAATTATGACTTATGAACTGGTTTATTAACATTTAACCCAAAACTATACGATCATTCCCTATCCTTTACCAAAGTTCTTTGTTGCCATAACAAGGGTCAGTAGAGACGTTAAAAACTTTGAATGACTCTGGGGCCACACATTGATTAATATTACAATATCAAGTGCTATATAAATACAGAATTATTATTATCATTACTTCCAACACACACAGTTAACTGTCAAAAACAGCGTTTGGCTCCTTTAAAACATATGAATCAAATTGCTATAATTTATACAATGTATGAATAATAAATCCTAGCCTGTAATCCGACTGAATTGGTACTTGATGTCACTTGATAGGTTTTAAGTGGCAAAACATACAATAAATTCAATATGAAAAATATACATAATTAAAAGAAAGTAAAATAAGCAGCCAAACAAATGTATTGCAAACATAACTCGAGTCTTGAGTTTTAATTAGATATACCAGTCACCCACAGAATCTCTTGGTAACTCACGATTCAATCAAATTCTGATTCAGAGGCCAACGATTCAATTTTAAACCGATTATCAAATTTTTTTATTTACATTTCCACGTGTGATTTAAAAAAATATTAGATTTTTATATATGCAGTATTTGTCACACACAACTTTTAATAAAAATGTTTTATTTTGTAGTCATTCCATACTTCTCTCACAGTAATCTTCCATGTCAGAGGCTCAGTCGTGTTTAAAGGTGGATGATTGGCTTCTTATGTGCCTTTATGTGTTTTGTCTAATTATTTCCTGTATGTCTTATTGGATCATGTGTATATATACAAAACCTTTTTTCTGCACTCTTGCCTAAACTCTAAGTTGTTGTCCATTATCACATCCTCTTTCAGTCACTCTGTTTTCTGATTTGTACATGTCTGGAGAAAGTAACTTTTAAATAAAAATCAACATATTTCAACATTTTTATTGATTATTGTACTTATCAAAGTTGAGCATCGAATTGTTCTAGAGAGAATCGGGATGCATTTAAGAATTGATTATTTTTCCCACCCCTAATAAATAAATGGTTATTATCAAGTGATACTGAATTTTAAAAAAACTGGGTAACATTGTGTATAAAGGTACACCTGTGAGACTCGGTTGGACGAGTCAGGCAGTCTGCAGGTTGGGATGAGACAGTTGTTGCATTAAAATGTAAATATTGGATAATAGCGCAGCTTGTACAGTGAAGCCAAATATTTAAAGGAGCTCCTTTTTCATCTATTAGGTGGCACCTTTACTTGCAAACTTTGGACATTTCAGGCTACATAAACTCACAAGTTGCCAATTTTGATGCATCTGCGCTGCTTATGCTCAGCCAGCTTCAGCAGAACTCAAGAAGTAGCCTATCATAGAACGTAATCACAACACATGTCACATGTCTGTTACGCTTCTCCACTCAATTGTGGGTGGTAATGGGGCAGTGGATATGACATATTCTTTTGGTGTGGGAGACCAGGGTTCAATTCTCAATGGGATACAGCAACCATTAGGCTAGTTCGAAATGAACTGCGCCTGGCCTGTTAAGTGAACGAGAGCTGGCAGCAGCAGCAGGGGCCGGTGACAAAAATCTGCGGTAAAGTCGGACAGTTTCCAGCTGATTCCTGCAGCTTTCAGGCTGAACAGGACGTGACATAACCCCTGTGGTCCGATTCTGATTTAATAAAATGTTATCAGAAAACAGTCTCCAGTTGTTTTAATTATGACAGAGTAGCTCTCAAAATGCTCTACATGTGATCTGTTGCTGATTTTAATTAGTCTAGACTGTAGATGATCTGTAATCTAAACAGATTTAGTCTTTCTGATTCTAAACGTCCCAATCAGCCACACAACATATGTTCTGTACAGAATAAACCAAAGTCAGCAGTTAAAATCCCTCCAATTCAAAAACATTAAAAAGTTTATATAAATGTCATTGTGTTGAGTCGAACCAATCATCTGTTAAATCAGAAGAGAGGGCGTTTCCCAACATGCCCTTGGTCCGCCTGGGTCTTGCAGTCAGCGAAAAGCAACTGCACTTCCTGCTTCCAAGGGGGTAAGCCTCTCCTCTCTAAGCGTAGCTCCCATGGCGCCATTTTAATGCTAAGAAGCCATCACCTGCAGTTAGCATCCCATTGACTGGCATTCATTTTGGCACTACTTTGACAGTGACTAACTTTACATCTGAAGTGTGGAGGCTGCACAGTAACACCCAGCCATTTCCTTCACTGAACAGAACAAAGGGATCTGTTGGTCCATTTCTTTAACTGTCTATGCCTGCATCTCAGAACTGTGGCCGCCTTGATCTCGTGACATCAGAGCAAGTCGGGATCAAGTCGGACACAAATCTAACCTGCATGCATTGGGCGGTGATCACCGGTGATTGATTCTGTGCAGACCTGGCTCATCTCAAACAAGCATAATGTGTCCCTGATCAAGACACTTAACCTGTAGTTGCTCCAAAAGTGGCAACTCTGGCATAGTTGCTTTGCTAAGCGTCAGCTAAATGACTTGTAATTTAATGTAATGTTCAGCTGTAAGAAACGTACAGCCCAGTCTTACATAATGTTGAAAAAGTTTTAAATTTCCAATTGACTTTTTTTGCATTGAGATAATGAGACAATTGAGATAATCTGTCAAGAGACAATCGTGATGCATCTGAGAATCAACTTTTTCCCCACTTCTAGTTACAAGATGAACATAGAGAATTTCAACAGGACTGCTGGACCGATGATTTGTTATTGTTATTGATTCAACCCATTGTTTGGTATGAAAAATAAATTGGCACAGTTTCAAGCATAGTAATTTGGAATGGCATTGCCAAACCATGCACACAAAATTCAATGACACTTATCCACCTGGGAGTAACCTCAGGTGCATCAAAATCAAGCAGCATTCTGCTTTCCTTTGTGAGCAGCAAAATTCATCCACAGAAAAACCTCCACCTCAAAGCATTTAAATGAAGCATCTATTAAGATTGCAAAGATACAAGGACAACAAACCCTTTTCTGAAGCAACGAAAGTAGAAGTTTGTATAACAAGCATATTGTATGCAGACCTTATAACAAAAATGACATTGTAAGGCAAATAAAAGGAGTAGAGTTGTCCATAAAGACTTGCCGCAGAATTGCAGTAGATGAAAGCACAAATGTGACTGATGACGCCCAGCTGTGCTTGGAGAAAATGTGTTTTGCATTCTGCCATTCCTGTAAAAACCGAGAGGTGAGGTTATTCTGAATACAGCTTTTTAATGAGAAAAAATTGTTAGGTCAAGTCGTGCAACTGTGGCACAGATGGTTCTCTCTAACATACAGGGAAAAAAAAGAAGGGACTTGCAAGCTACAAGAACTCATAGGAAATCATAAAACCAAAAATCAATCACTTCAAAAGTTTGGGGTCCGATCACCAAAGGCTTGCGTCATGTGGATGCTCCAACAGTGTTGTTGTCATGGGGGCCACGGAAACTACGCACTATAGCTTTAAAATCGCTTTCATACATGCTTAGGAAAAACAACCACAGATCACAATATGATTGCCAATCGGCACAAGCCTAATGGTGAGTAGATAACAAGATAGTAGATAATATAGAGTAATAACTGTAATAACTGTTTAGAAAATAAATCCACATATTTATTTAATTAATTTGACTTAACCACGTGCTTCCCTTTCCGTATCTTTTGCAAGGTTTTTTTTTTCTTATATCTGCAGTAAGTCCCAATTCTTTAATGTTAAATCACCAAACTAGCAGCAGAAGAGATTTTGCCATTCTACCTATCATCTAAAGCATCCTTTTAATTACACATTTTATGTGGACACTGTGTCAGAGACTATTCAGGGTAAGTCTATGCTGGTTTCTAAGGCCAAAGCCTGTGATGTTATAAGGGGTTTTGGTTTAACACCTATTAGATGTGTATACATTAAAAGACGTTTATACATTTGTATAGAGTTTCTTTAATTAAAAACAAAATAATTGGATAGTTGGATTTATGATCTCTTGTCCTATTTTCACTACATGGGAGAGATCCCCCTGCCCTGTTTTACGTTTTTTGTTTTTTTTATGAAACTAAGTAACTTTTTCTTAAAGTACATTTTAAATGAACTACTTATTACTTTTACTTTTTTTCAGATAGGTAATTTCACTTGAGTAATATTACATCAAAATATTAATACTTGAGCACAATATTTTATTCTTTTTCCACCTCTGATTACCATATACAGTATACTGTACATGTAGTGACAGTTCCACAAACATTTGACACACTTAATGCAGCACTGACATTCAGGCAAGTTTGGATGCCATTATATGTCTCTTTATCCCAGATAAGGGCATATTACTTTTCTAGTCTACTATACTTGAAGAGATGAACATTTACATTTAGATATGCGTTTGTGTTCATAATATTACTGTAAGTGCCCTATTTTCCGTTTTCTGAATTGTCAGCGTTTTTTTAACAAGACAAGCAAGATATAAATTAGAAAATACAAAGTAAAGGCTGCAATCAAGTCTGTCCTTTTGCCATAATGCAGTAAAAATCACTGAGTGTTATTTTCATACCACCCTGAAATACTATTTTTATTCTTGCAGAAAGCAAATTATTACTTAAATGAAATGAATACACACCAATGGCTATAGGGCTGCAAATAACACTGTACAGTGCTAAATGGAGATGAGCACAGTAAGTCTACATAATAGATGTACTAAACAGGCAGTTTGTCTCTAATGGCCTCAATAAACAGCCACATCGCCATCTAGTGAAACTGACACGAAACAGAAGCTTGAAAGCTGGCAGTTGAAGTTACATTAGCTACTGCTGTAGTGCAGGATAGTGCTGACCTTGTGTATGTCATTGGGGATATAAACACCCACTGAGGTATTCTACACACAGACAAGGTGTACTAACAAATGCAAAGAGCTTTCTCACATACACACACACACACGCGCACACACACACACACAAAAGAGATTCATTGCACAAAAGAAGGAATTCAGCTATTGTCCATAAAATCATACTTAAAGACAATGACTCAAATAGTATCTGCACCCAATGTAGCATATTAACTAATGCTCTGCACATGAGGGCAAGCATATACAACACATACAATTAAACAAAAAACAAGTTTTTTGTGTGCTGTCAGTGACTTCTATTATTTATAGGCATATCTCTTCCATAATACATCTCGCCATACAGTATGTACGTACACCACCGGTGTCAGACTACAGCTTGTGTTCTCGGGACTCCCTGCTTTTTTCTGTACCAAAACTATGTATTGAGGCAGGTGTAAGAGCCATTAAGTGAAGGCTCCATTGTCTTTGAGTAAACTGCAAAAATGTTAATAACATGATTGTGCTGCCATTTTATCCAAGACTCCCCTTGAATTAAGTAACTGGAGTCTCAAGAGACCTTCCTGGTTCCACAGTAATGAAGCCAACATCCTCAGATTGACAAGACAGTCATTTAGTCGGTAATGATTTGCATGTCTCAAACAAATGTCTAAATGTTTACACTGCCCTGGAGGCCCGATTAAACGATATCCTGTGTTGTAGTCTGACACAAACACACGCATATGCACGTTGACCAAGCAGTTGTTGTTTGACAAGTGGATGGAAACAGTTGTGGTTTCTGCAGGCCCCGGCCAAGCCCCTGCCTTGATGCTGCAGAGGGGCTTGAGCTGAAAACAGAAAAGCTGAATATTTGGATAACATCTGCACCAACTCGCATGGCAAAAGTATTGCGAAAATAAATGCACACACACTTGCAGAAACACACAGCCAGACCCAACGTACACAAACAGATACTGAGAAATATAAGCAGTTTTGATAAGCTTCCTTTCCAGCCGGCCTTGCATTTTAGTTGTGGTAATTTTTCAGTCCAGTTTAGCTCATTTTAATCAGCATAATCTAATAAGTCTTCAGGCGCTGCTCTGTTACACAGCATTTGTGTTTAACAGTCTCCTTAGAGTTCAAGTCTCCTTTTTTGGAAAAAATGTATATCTGCATGATTACTTTAAAATGACTAAGTCAAGGAAAACACAAAATTTCATATAGCAATTAAATATCTGCATATTACTTTAGCCTTAAATAATGCTGGGAGCATTATGCCAACAGTGTGATCATATTGGGGCAGAGGTGAAGTTATAGTAAAAGGTTTGATTTAGCTTCTAGGGCTTAACAGCTACAACTACCTTGGAAGGTCTACTTCACTTTAAAAGATGGATATTTTGTGTTTTAGGCACTGTTCCATTATTTTTTACTGGGACTATTATTGCCGCTATTCATTTCAACCCCAACCGACCCGTCAGACACCACCTACCAAGACACTGGCTCTGTCCAAGCTTTCTTCCTAAAAGGGAGTTTTTCCACTACTAGAACTGTTGGGTCCTTGTAAATTATAGAGTGTGGTCTAATCCTAATCCATCTGTAAAGTGTCTCAAGATACAGTAACTCTTATGAATTGATACTGAACTGAATTGGAATGTGGCCAGTAGTGTCATCTGTGTGTCCCAGTTTTAATAATAAAAATAATTTATACTGTTTATTGATTCCCAGTGGGGAAATTACAATTTGTGTTTTGTGAGACCTCAAAGTTTGGGCAGCAGACATACAAGCCACTAATGTAGATCAATAGATTGGCCACCAGAGTAGACTATAAATGATGCGATGGTGGGGTTGTTGATTTAGAATTAAGTCAATAATAACCAATTTTTGTGAAGCAAAGAGAGCTAGGCTAACCTCGGCCTGTAAGGCAAAATCCATAATCACAGCACAACACATATTGTACATGCTGCATACCTTTATTGGCTGTTTATATACTACTAAATTATTTAGCTAAATCTCCAGTTGTTGTATTGCACTGGTCCGGGTGGATAGATGAGCATAAAAACACAGGTACAGTTCTTGTGGCGTAGGTCCCAGGTTTGGTTAGATTTTGGTTTAGGCTAAAAAACACTTTGGTTAAATGTGGTTTTGGTTAAATATTGAAAAAGAATCAAAATGAAATTACCATTTCTGTCTCCAATTTTAATCTTGCCTTATGGTTTCTTATTTTGCTGTTAGGGATGCAGTAGTCTATAATTTCCGCCGGATGCATGTCTTTTCACCGATGTCGATTTCTTTGTGTTGGTATTGTAAACTACGGTGGAATTATGAGGAATGGTTAACTGTTCCTCAGATCTCTGCAGGGTAAAAAGCTGGGGAACATTAGTCTGTTGGGGGGGAAGAAAGGAAGAGAAGGGGGCAGTAAAAAAGAAAGAAGAAAAGAGAGAAAAAGAGGACAAAAATAAGACAATTGATAGCATAAACACTTACAGAATTTTTTTGGATGTTTTTAAATTTTGTGGGCAAGCCACGGCTGGGATTCAAACCACAAACCGTGGAACATTAAGTCTGCCGCCAGTCTAGGCATTTTACTGCCCCCTACTGTTTTTTAAAATGAACAGCTCTTTTGTAATTTGTTTAAAAGGCCACAAGGTAGATATTCCATCAGTTTCTTTATTTTAGTCCAGTTATCCAGTTTGAAAACAGTTTATTGCCTTATTTGTAAATCACTTTCCAGAATTTGGGGTATTCCTCAGTTATAAAGGGTTGTAAATAATGATACAATAAATAATAATTGCAAATAAATAATTATTGTTCTTGTATTATTGTATAAGCTCTTCCCTACACCTTACAGAAAGGCTTAGTTTTGATCTGACTGCAAGGATTGTTTATTTTTTTTTTATAAATGAAAATTGATTCACTGTATTCTGAATGTCTGTAATCTTTCTTTTTTTCCCCAACTCTCCTAACTTCCGGAAGTGAATAGCATACTACATGTAACTGTAACTGTTACTGCATGTTGTCATCATCATCATTATTATTATTATTATTATTATTATTATTATTATTATTATTATTATATTATTGTTACCCACTTTGGTGTAGAAAAAAAAGAATAAATAAAGATTTTTTTAAAGGTTTAATTAAAACACACCATAAAAAGTACAACAAATACAAAACAATTATCATAAATGTTATTGGTTTTTTTTTTAAGATAGGGGGCGCATATTTGTACTGGGGAGAGGGTCATGGGAACTTTTAAACTTAAAAACGGACTGCAAGAAATGCAAAATTTCGTTATTCACTAAATGCGACCACCCTGGACTCATATTGGTAGAGATGCTTTTAACAGGGTAGGACTGCTTCCAGTACATGTTAGAGTGGAGCAGTTAATGTTAAATCATATGTATAATGTCATAAATGGCTCTGTCCCAAATATGTACACTCTCATATAAAAATGGTTCATACACAGCATAATCACAATACTAGGGCCAGTGTCCGGTCTTGTAAAGTGCCCAGAGTCAACAATGCAGCTAGAAGTGCTTCTTTCTATACAGATATAACATTGTGGAATAATCTGCCGCTTTCCCTCAATACCAGAGGGGCTTAGACATCAGGTTAAGGCATGTTTATGGAATAGAGTAACCAATCTTTTTAATTATAGTAGACTGATTATTTTAAGTGATCTGTGATTTTCTGATTTTAGAATGGTGTTGAACCTGGGATGATTTGTGTTAAATGTTATTGTCTTTGTCCTGAAATAGGTCTTTGTCATGTGTAAAATGTTTTAACACCAAGGAAAATGTTGGAAATAAGTGTTCACACTTTAACATGTTATCCTTTGGATTATGTTGTCTGTTAAATCCAAAATAAATCAAATAAAATAAAAAACATTTACATTTGGGTGCCACTCCACACTGTACACACATGGATTTTATCCCATATTACTCCCGTATTGCAGGATTCTCTTCTTCTGCAACACATAAACTCAAAATCTCCATGCCTATAAAAACTCTGACCAAATATACACTACCGTTCAAAAGTTTGGGGTCACATTGAAATGTCCTTATTTTTGAAGGAAAAGCACTGTACTTTTCAATGAAGATAACTTTAAACTAGTCTTAACTTTGAAGAAATACATTCTATACATTGCTAATGTGGTAAATGACTATTCTAGCTGCAAATGTCTGGTTTTGGTGCAATATGTACATTAGGCCCATTTCCAGCAACTATCACTCCAGTGTTCTAATGGTACAATGTGTTTGCTCATTGGCTCAGAAGGCTAATTGATGATTAGAAAACCCTTGTGCAATCATGTTCACACATCTGAAAACAGTTTAGGTCATTACAGAAGCTACAAAACTGACCTTCCTTTGAGCAGATTGAGTTTCTGGAGCATCACATTTGTGGGGTCAATTAAACGCTCAAAATGGCCAGAAAAAGAGAACTTTCATCTGAAACTCGACAGTCTATTCTTGTCCTTAGAAATGAAGGCTATTCCATGCGAGACATTGCTAAGAAATTGAATATTTCCTACAAAGGTGTGTACTACTCCCTTCAGAGGACAGCACAAACAGGCTCTAACCAGAGTAGAAAAAGAAGTGGGAGGCCGCGTTGCACAACTGAGCAAGAAGATAAGTACATTAGAGTCTCTAGTTTGAGAAACAGACGCCTCACAGGTCCCCAACTGGCATCTTCATTAAATAGTACCCGCAAAACACCAGTGTCAACATGTACAGTGAAGAGGCGGCTGCGGGATTCTGGGCTTCAGGGCAGAGTGGCAAAGAAAAGCCATATCTGAGACTGGCCAATAAAAGAAAAAGATTAAGATGGGCAAAAGAACACAGACACTGGACAGAGGAAGACTGGAAAAAAGTGTTGTGGACGGATAAATCCAAGTTTGAGGTGTTTGGATCACAAAGAAGAACGTTTGTGAGACGCAGAACAAATGAAAAGATGCTGGAAGAATGCCTGACGCCATCTGTTAAGCATGGTGGAGGTAATATGATGGTCTGGGGTTGCTTTGGTGCTGGTAAGGTGGGAGATTTGTACAAGGTAAAAGGGATTCTGAATAAGGAAGGCTATCACTCCATTTTGTAACGCCATATCATACCCAGTGGACAGCGCTTGATTGGAGCCAATTACATCCTACAACAGGACAATGACCCTAAACACACCTCCAAATTGTGCAAGAACTATTTAGAGCAGAAGCAGGCAGCTGGTATTCTATCGGTAATGGAGTGGCCAGCGCAGTCACCAGATCTGAACCCCATTGAGCTGTTGTGGGAGCAGCTTGACCGTATGGTACGCAACAAGTGCCCATCCAACCAATCCAACTTGTGGGAGCTGCTTCTGGAAGCGTGGGGTGCAATTTCTCCAGATTACCTCAACAAATTAACAGCTAGAATGCCAAAGGTCTGCAATGCTGTAATTGCTGCAAATGGAGGAGTCTTTGACGAAAGCAAAGTTTGATGTAAAAAAAATCTTATTTCAAATACAAATCATTATTTCTAACCTTGTCAATGTCTTGACTCTATTTTCTATTCATTTCACAACGTATGGTGGTGAATAAGTGTGACTTTTCAGGAAAACACAAAATTGTTTGGGTGACCCCAAACTTTTGAACGGTTGTGTACATGTATACAAAGAAAACATCTACATGTCCTACAAAGGCAGTAATGCAGGTATTGCTAGGCTGAAATCTACCATGTTAATGTTAATATATCAGAAGTTTACAGAGGAAAAATGGTCAAGCCCAGAATAACCACATATCTTTACGTCAACAGAAAACAACCACAGAAGAAAATGTTCCACTTGACTGGCCAATCACCGCTTATTCTTCCTTAGACTGACAAGTCTGCGCAGGGCAATATATCTGTAAGTGAGATCTTTTTCGCTGTTTTTTTAACTCAATCATCATCACACATGGATGGGCTGCACATTTTTCTCGTCCTTCTCTCAGGTAATTCTTTTGATTAAAGTGTTTGTATAATTTAATTACAATTGTTAGGTTATATTTTGAGAATAATCCATATCAACATTCTCTTTGTTGTTGTGTTCAGCAGGAGCCTACACCTGCTTTAATGTGGACTCCTGTAACACTGAGCACATTTCAATCTGTTACTACAATTATGTTTGTATTCCAGGAGTTGTTTCTCATTCAATTTCTGGATCCTTGTTGAAGGTGAGAGTCAGATCAGGAGACAACATCACTCTCTACTGCGACTGCAAAGTATCATCTGGAGAACACATAGTTTGGTACAGGAACTGCTCTCATGAGAATCAGCCTTCTCTTATCCTTAAAGTAAAAGAATTTATCACTGGCACTTACCTTCGTTTCCAATTCGTGAGAAACTTTTCTTCTGGCTCCTACGACCTGCTGATCACGAACATCACTGATTCTGATGAGGGCCTCTACTACTGTGGAACTGAGCACTCAAAAGTGGAGGATAATCAATACATTACTCACAAATATGTTTACAGATATGGCAACGTCACAACAAAGATCATATTAGGTAAGTATGATAATCTGACTTGTTTTTATGTGAATCTGCAGTATGCAGTTAATTTTTAAAGTTTGTGGGTGACAATAATTTTAAGTCCAACATGTCTATACTGGAAAAAAGCCCATATTATAATTAACATGTGAGGTTGAATTCAGAGATATACAGCCACTAATCTCAAATTAAATACATGATTCCTTCCAATTCCAAAGATACTTCTTGTGTTTGAATTGAGTGCCAATATTTTCACATTGATCTAAGATGTGTCCTTAGTTTTTTGAGAAAAAAAAATGCATTTGAGAAACCAGAAAACCAGCTTGGCCTGACTTGTCTTTGTGTGACTGCAGTGAATGTAATTATTAGACTCAATGATCATCATCAGTGTTGGGAGTAAGAAAAAGATACAAAACTAGCACAATTGTAGTAATATTATACCTATTACAATCTCAGCAACCGTGAGCAACATTACAATTTAACCCGAAATTGAGTGGCGTTTATTAAGAATTCACCAACACCGCGAAACATTTCACCACCAGAGAAAAATCTGTTAGTAAAAGAGCAACACTGCATTGAAGCAAGATGCTGTCCCGTCACTGTTCCTGTGGTCAGAGTCAAAACCAGAGACGGTACGGACAACATCTGTTTCATAATGTTTAGGCTTGCTACACATAAATATTACCATATAACAGCAGTGGAAATATTAGTAACTATACTGTACTTCAATACAGTTGTAAAGTAGCATAATTTTAATTGAGTATATCCATTTTCTCTTACTTTATACTTCTACTCTACTACAATTCAGAGTCAAGTATTGCATGTTTTACTTTGCAGATTCAGATTAATAATACAAAATCTTATGAATAAATACATGATGTATTAACTTGGATGAAGATGAAAATTTGTTGATCCTGTGGTGAAATTCAAAAGCTTCTTGCCAAGTCATACTTCCGCCGTTATTTTGGTGTAAGTAACTCAATAGTAGTGTAAAACATTACAATTCCGAGACAGTAATATTGTAACATAACTAATTACTCTCAAATGACAGTAACTAGTAATCTATAATGCATTAAATTTTGGAAGTAACTTGCCCAACACTGATCATCATTCAGTAGCAAAATGTGCCCTAATATTGTGCACTCAATTTTTAAGAAGTTGAACCATCATGAAGTCTACAGCACCATATAATAAAACCTATACAAACACCTACTGTATGTGAAGATTATATTTGTCAACAACTTTAAATGTGGACTTACAGTAAATTGCGCATAATTGCTTTTCACAGATCTCTTCTTTATATATTTGAACTGTTGTAACTGCACCCAAGTTTCCCCATAAGTATCTTTATGCATTGTGAGTTTTGGGATAATATTACATTTAAAATCTAAGTCTCAAACAAGGTCTAAAGGTTGCACATTGCACTTAATGTTGGAATGAGCTCAAAATCTGAAAAAATAGACATTATTCAAATGAGAATGGATGTTTCTTTAAAAGGCAATTCTGACCTGGGACTGAAGTTAAAAAAAGGTCTACCAACCAATAATTGTCTGCACATGGGTCTTGTCAGAACAAATAGTAACGTCTCTTACAGTATAAAAAAAACTTTGAGTTTCCACAAAAGCCACTGAATTCTATTGAAATCCAACAGTATTTTTATTCTAGAACAATCTAGGAAGTGTGAGGTTCCTGGTTCCTGTGGTCATGGAAACACTATTACACTTATGTCCACATAAAAAATAAACAATGTTGGTGAGATCAGAGTTTACTGAAATAATCGACATAACTTTGTTTTATATTCAGACTCCTGGAAGCCTCAGCATGAGACTCCACTCAGGCAAGACTGTGGTGTGTGCTGGACGCTGCTGTTCTCTCTGTGTCCAGCTTTTGCTGTTCTCTCCATTCTCCTCTCCTGTTTTCTGGTTTGTTGTAAGAAAAAAGGTAACTACTGTATATCTCACAAAAATCCATGATGACAAAATTAAATTTCAACAACAAATAAATCTGGATTGCGGTCTCCTCTTTGGATCTGTGTTTGATATTGGGTGCACCATGCTAGTAGTAATGCTGTATTGATTTCTGCAGCAAAAGAACCTAAAGCTGATCAGGAAAGACCTCAAACAAGACTGAATCAGGTAGTTGTAACTGTAGAATACAATGAAAGACGACATTAAATCAGTACATGATCATGATTCTAAACAATGATTGTCAAATTTTAGGATGAAGATGTGTGTTATTCTACAGTGAAAATCCGTCAAGCGTCACAGCGACCAAAGAAGAAGAAAACCCAGAGTTCTGACTTCTGCACATATTCTTCCATCAATACATCTAGGATGTAGAGAGCCTAAAGAACAGAAATAAAGAAACATATTAAATTGTATAATGATGATTAATGATGTATGGTATAATTAACTCAGGATAAGTATAGACAATTCTGTTATCGCAGGGTGTGATTTTCCGGTGGGATCCGTGGGATTTCCCCCTTTGTGTTCAATATTCCTGCCACTGCTGAATTTTTTTTTTTTATCCCTGATTGGGACAAAAATGTATGTATGTATGACAGTCCTTTTAGGGGCATGGTAGTTGAGTTTTGCCGGAAAAGTTTAGGCTAAAAAAAAAAAAGTCAGATTTGGATTGAGACATCCCCCAAGAAAGAACAAGCGTTTCCAGGGTGAAAGTAGTTTGTTTTCTCCATGAAGTGAACTTTGCTCACCAGCTTGAAAGCACCGTTTTATGTTGACACCACATTGTGCTATTTCATTTTGAGATTTTCCATTGAATATTGAAGAACATAAATATGTGTTTTGGCATGGCACTATATCCATGGTATTGAAAGGGGTAATTAATTCTTGCATGTTTTGTTTTGCCAAATTAAAAACATTCCCCCACACCCCTCTGCTTTTTTCACAAATCGCACCCTATCTTAAAAGGTAACAATCATTACTATTCTCACTCCTATATGTAAAAATCTGAACATTGTTTTTGAAAATGAAATCAATTATGTTGTGAAAAGTTGATACTAAACTATTTTTAATTTTCTTATAATAAATCAAATAAAACTCCAACCAGAAAACCTACTTGTTGTTGTTGGTGATTGAAATCAATCTGTAACATTTAATAATGGCCATGATGTCTGCTTGTCTGTAACAAGACATGATTGCGGTTTTCAGACAATTTCCTGTTTTTATATCAAGTTAGCCATCAGCCTCCACATACCCTTTACTGGT
Source organism: Percina caprodes (assembly GCA_013375575.1). Classification (NCBI taxonomy): domain Eukaryota; kingdom Metazoa; phylum Chordata; class Actinopteri; order Perciformes; family Percidae; genus Percina; species Percina caprodes. Next base: position 33,670 of record JABXJD010002275.1, on the reverse strand, counting down.
ACAGTGTGATATAACTACAAGTATTTGTTATGTTGGAGCTCATTCTGCTAAAGCAAACAAAATATATTTTAAAGGACATCATAGAAAAGCCAACTTGGCTATAGTTTAATTTTCTTACTTAGCTTATTTATTTAAAGGATGGCTCGGTTGCAGTTTACAAGAAGGTACAAGACAACACAGAGGTGTCAGTAAATCCAACCTCAGCCACATCGTGTAGCACCTTGTAGTCAGTAAAGCTCACAGGAAACTTACAGTAACAAACAACCCCTTATACGGCTGCAGAGCTTAACGTGCCAACAGACTGACGCTGCAGATTAGTGTACAGCTACACTGTCCACAGTTGACTGTGCATGTTGAGAATACAGATAATTCTTCAAGAAGATCCAAGCACACACAAACCAGTGACAACAGAAGTGTAGTGTTTTTTTAATTCAAGTTTGGTTATTTAACATTTATAGTTTATTTATTTAACATTATTTAACTGTATAAATGGCTATGGAGTTTATTTCTTATGTTCGTATATTTGGGAGCATTTAACACTCATGTTGTCCTTGGGTCAAATTTGACTTGTTTTCAAAGTTTTTATTTGTTGGAAAATAAGCGCAGTATATATATATATATATATTTTTTTTTTTTTTATAAATATAAATATGACAAAACGTTGAGGAAAAGCAACAAAAACAATGAATTTCACACTCACTGTTTTTGATTGTTTCACATTGGAGTATCCATACTGTTAGTGGCATTTACCAAATGTCTATAGAAATTCATTCATAAAAGAATATTCACACTGACTCAATTTCCTGGTTCATTATTTCATTCTTCACATAGTAAACATGTGTTTTATTTCCTTCCAAAAGAAATGTACAAATTTTTCAGACAATTTCCTGTTTGTATTTCAAGTTAACCATCAGCCCCCACATACCCTTTACAAGTTATCTGATACAATTCCAGGTAAGCTTTACAGGAAACCACAGTGGCAAACAGCCCCTCATACAACTGCAAAGCTTAACATGCAGACAGGCAGCAGCTGCAGACTAGCGGACCGCTAAAGTTGTTGTTTAAATTGAAGGTTTTAAAAGGTGTTAAATTGAGACTTTTTTTTTTACTTCATTGTAGAAAAGAAAAATGCTACAAATTGTTAGGAATCTCCACTAACTCATTGAAAAAAGTGGTCAGTTGTTACGTTAGATGTTTTTATTTATGTGTAACTACAGTCAAGCCAACGTTCTGCAGCCACTTGAGGTACATTTAGACGTACCGTTCATTTCTGTATACATATCATAAAATGACCACATCCTTACTTTGTGGAATCAAATGAGGCCTGCCCTGGTTGCACTGTGTAAGTGTACTTAATTTGCAGACAGTGGCAGAGTCTGTTTTCATACTTAGATATGGGCAGTTGAGTTATATTGAATATATGATTTTCATCTGCAACCTGATGTCTGAATAATATACTGTGGCATTTTTGGATGCATGATTGTTTTTTTAAACAAAATAAATATTTATTTTGACTCATTCTAATATTTATGTTTACACATATAGGCCTACACATACGGATAATTGACAACTTGCTGATGCTGACTTGTGATGCTGATTGTGAACAGTTAGCCACACCAGCTCCAGCTGAAAGTCTCCTGACCTCTAGTGGAGATGTTAAGTAGTAAACCAGTAGGGACTCAAAGATGTCCAAACTAAATGACAGTGCTACATCTTCATTCTAAGTGCCCTACAGATGCTGGGTTCTAATAATATAAAACAGAACAGCAGCCCAGTCAAATCCAGAGAGAGAAAATGTAAAACCCTGGTGGGGCACATACTGCTGCCTTTGGCTGTATTCACAAATGCACAATAATTACTACTGATTTTTTTGTATTTCTACACAGACAAATCACAAAGCCCTCATTTCTTGCATAAATAGCAACAAAACTATTGGATTTGTGAGACAAGCGCGCTTTTGGTTTATTACGACAAAGACAATACAGGGGTCGCTATTTCACTGCCCGATATCTCATGTAATCTGCGAGGAGTGATGAGGTTGGTGTCTGGCCCGCCAAACACTGTTCTACTGTTGTAATAAACATTTAAACGTGAGTTCTCTGACTGAACTGGTTAAACAGCCTACCTCAGTCTTACTAGAATTAAACCGAAAAAGGACGTTCAGATAGTCCATCTGCTGAATTGCTGCGGTGTTGTACTGTTTCTGCTGCAGGCTGCAGACCATTTCCCGCCTGTACTGTGTGTCTGTTCTCTGTGGTGGAGTAGTGGCTCGGCTGAGCGTGTCACTGATGTACATTTCCGGGCCTGGCTTGTACACCACTTTGAGGCAGTAGTTCTGGAGCGTAAGGAGCATGCTCTGGAGGCACTTTGGTGCACTAAGGAGGGGTTTACTGAAGATGGACACCAACGGGCGGTGAGCTGTCTCTGCTGTAACATCATCCTTCCCATAAAGGTAGTAGTGGAAGCGCTGACAGGCAAACACAATGCTCAAGCACTCCTTTTCAATTTCAGTAGCGAATGCAACTGGCTGTCCTTTCTGCAGCAAACAGCAGCCCAGACCTGTCTGGCTGGAGTCGCTCTGTATGGTGACCGGCCTGTTAATGTCATAATACCTCAAAACGGGCACTGCCGTGATCAGCGTCTTGATCTCCTGCATGGCCGCGTCGTGCTTTGGCAGCCAGCGCCGCTGTACATCCTTATCCAGCAGCCTCCTCAGTGGTTCACAGACCTCAGACAATAGAGGCATGAACTTGGATAGATAGTTCACAAACCCAACACAACGCTGCACGCCTTTAGTGTCTATGGGGTTGGGCATGTCCAGAACTGCTCTGACCTTGTTGGGGGCAGCTTTAAGGCCCTCGGCCGAGAGGACGTGTCCATGTAAGCTGACTTCCCTAACTTGAAATTGCACCTTCTTCAAACTCAGCCTCAGTTTAACTTCTCTGCATCTGTCCATCAGTGCGGTGAGGTTTGCATCGTGGTCTCGGATGGCATCCTCCTCCGTGTCACCACAGCCCACTATTAAGATGTCGTTAGCTATAGGCTCAATCACATTGAAGCCCACCAGGAGCTAATGCTGCTTCCTCTGATATAGCTCTGGTGCAACAGATATGCCAAAAGGGAGTTTCAGCCAGCGTTTCCTGCCCCACGGTGTCCAAAATGTAGTCATCAGGCTGCTCTCCTCATCCAGGCGGCACTGTAGAAACTCGTCCCGCGCATCCACCAGCGTGAAGATACGTGCTTTTGGAAGTTTGTACAGCACGTCATCTAAGGTGGGCATAAGGTAATGGGACCGCTTGAGAGCCCGGTTCAGGGGTTTTGGGTCAATGCAGAGCCTAAGTTTCTGTGGCTTCTTTACTATGACCAGATTGCTTATCCAGTCGGTGGGTTGTGTGACTGTGACCAGGTGTCCATCCCTTCCATACTGATCCAGCTGCGCTTTAACAGCTGCTTTGAGGGCCACTGGTACATTTCTGGGAGCGCACTGCACAGGAGCCACATTGCTGTCCAGCTCAAAGTGAAGGTCGCCAGGCAGAGAGTCAATGAGGCTGTTAAAGACATCATGGTATGTGCTGATCAGGCTCTCTTTAGTCAGCATGCTCGACTTACTGTGCTCTACACTATTTAGCTCCTCTGGAATGGTGAAGCGTATCAGGCCGAGATCCTTGCATGTGGAACCCGAAAGTAGTGGTCTCTGGCCGGATTCCACAATTTCAAAGTCAAGTTTGTGCCTCTTGCCTCTAATGACGCACTGAGTGCTGAACAGGCCCATTGAATTCATCCATTCACTGTTGTAAAGTTTCAGTCTAGTGAGACTAGGCTGAAGGGCCACCCTGGGTGCCAGTCTCATTTTGTCATTGATGCTCATCACGTTGCAGGTTGCTCCAGAGTCAAGCTGGCATTTCTGGGGCCCGTTTTGCAGTGGGAGGTTGACGAACCACTTCTTCCCCTGTGCGTTGATTGCTCCTATGCTCATTGTTGTGTAGATCTGGCCCATTAGCCTTCTCAGTGTCGCAGCTTGCACATCCGCATATTTCTCACAGAGTCCGGTAGCCAGCAAGTAGTCCTCAAATTCTGCTCGAAAAGTTGCCCAATTGCTGCTCAAGTCCCCAAGTACATCTTCATCGGCTCCGGTGGCGGAATGGATGACGGCATCTCACAGTCGTGATGCTACGGCTAACGCTAGCTGGTTAGCCGCAAACGGACTCAACTCCGACTTAACTATTTAGTAAATGAAGCAAACGCGCAGCGTCAGCGACAGGCTACATAAGCTCACTTTTGGGTCCAAATCTATCTGACACCATTTTGCATGTTGATGAATAAGGACTCTATACAAAGCTCCATGTATTGACATGCCGCGCAACATACGTACACAGGTAGCACAAGAGGACACTGACTTCCTGTTACAAACTGACATGCCTAATTACCCCACAGGGTGGAGCTGTTGTCTAAACTGTACGACAGGATACCCTGTAACAGAAGTCCTCCTCAATCTGCTCGAAGTTCAACTTCTTTGCTCATTCATTCTCAAAGCATAGTTGACGTTACTCCACTCAACTCATATTTAAAAATGTTTTGAGCGAATGCAGCTTGTCATTGTCATTCACAGCAGAAAGGTCTCACACACCTTGCTGAAGGTAAAAGTCCCACCACAAATATGTTGACAGATGTCGATACACGATCCATCCTGCCTGCACGATCCGTTCTGCGCATGTGCAATATGTTAAAGAACGCGCAGATAATCATAATGTACGAATATTTACCAGGGATTTACGGCACTGCACGATCTGTTCCACAGTAGCGGTCTGCTGTTAGCCTCCACTGGAAAGCTAACCACGTTAGTTTAGCTAACACCTCATTCGGCTAACCGCTAGCTGACAGCTTGATTCAGCCTAAATTAACGTTACTCAAACTAAACAGTGGGAAAAGCAGGCTACAGCTAAATTAAGACTTTACAGTAATAATAAATACAAGCATTGAGTGATTGTATTTCAAATGAGCACAAGTAAAGTATAACTGATGTAACAGCTGTTATATATTCAAACGGTTATTAACTTTTGAGGGTCTTTTACATGCTGTCTTAGCTAGTGATTAGCCGAATTAGCTGTTAGCTAAAGTAACGTTAGCTTTCCGGTGGAGGCCAACAGACTTTGGCAACACATGTTGTGTGGCTGATAGTGATGTTAAGAAGTCAGAGAGACTAAATCTGTTCAGATCACTGATCATCTACAGTCTGTTATTAATTAAAATCAGCAACAGATCGCATGTAGAACATTCTGAGAGCTACTCTGAGGCGAGGCGCAGTTCACCTCGAACGAGCCTAACTGTCTATATGAACAGATCGTGCAGTGTCGTAAATCCGCGTTCATCATGATATCATCTGCGCATACGCTAACATATTGCACATGCGCAGAACGGATCGTGCAGGTTGCTAACTTGGCCAAACCCAGAATGCACTGGTTTGCATCATTTAAGGTGTGTTTAATTTGGATCACTTATCCTGCTAGGCGGGTGGTGCATTATATCAATGAGTGTGCATGACCATGACACATAATTACGTCATTAATTGTATTTCTATGTATACATTCTTTTGTCCTGTGTACAAACTCCAGCACAGGTGCAACCACACCCCCCACAGAGCTCTTTACCGTGCAGAATTACCTTTCTGCCCTCCAGTGCCCGCAGACACACTGCAGCTTCTTCTCTTTTTTTTTTTTTAAAGGTGATCTGTCCCAAGTATTTCATTACTTTGTGGTAATGTCTGAAGTTCTACCATGGACTCTGTAACATTTCTTTTGTGTAAGGAATGCCTCGTTTACCTTGTTTCAAGCCGTTTTAGCGTGGTATAGCAAGCCTGCAGGAAGACTCAGCCAGTTCTACAGTTCTTCAACGAGTGTTGCCAGGTTGGCTCAATGGCAGAGCAGGCGCACATGTCTTCCCCCTTTCTCACTTAACTGTCCTGTCAAAAATTAAAGGTGGAAAAGCCCAAAAAATAATCTTAAAAAAAAAAAAAATATATATATATTCAACAAGCTAAGATTGATCATTGCTTGATTCTTTATTGGCTAACAGCTAGCCAATGAGAGCCTGGCTATCAGTATCCTTTAGCCAGTGCAACTAGATGAGCTCATGAATAGTAATGAGCTCAGGCAACATGACGTCAGACTGACCAGCTTTTGTAATTGGCCTGATTTCTCCGGTTATTTCCTTTCAGTGGCTAGAGCTGACAGAGGAGGTAGCAGTTCATTTTCACATTCAAGACATAACTCAAACACATATATATGGACCTAACATATTTAAAAAAAGAATAATTTTAAAGTCACATGAAATGGCAGTGAAATATTTTCATTAACATTAGAGCAATTATTAACCTGTAAATCTATTGCTGACAAAATATTATCCAAGTGTGCCGGTAAACTGAAATTCCTGTATTGCAGGACAAGGCAGCTAGATGTTTATATCAAGAAATTACTGGTTATATCACTGATTCAATGTCATTTTGATGATGCATGTTCTGCCTGGTGCTGTGGATTATCAGTTAAAGATCCCATGGCACTTTTCATGCCACTTTTTATTTTTTTAACATTAATATGGGTTCCCCCCGCCTGCCTATAGTCCCCCAGTGGCTAGAAATGGTGATGGGTGTAAACCGAACACTCGGTATCCTGCTCTGCCTTTGAGAAAATGAAAACTCAGATGGGACGATCCCCTTTCTCTGCTTTTCCCGAATTTGGCGCCACCCATGAAAGAGAGACAAGCCAAGTGGCTGTTGGTCAAGGCCACACCCCCAGCCTCCACTTTCCCCCCCCTCTTCCTCAAAAGCTACAAAAATGGCACATTCTAAAGAAAGCTCATCGTGGGACTGTCTCTAGTGGCTGTAATTCTCCACCAAGGCTGAATTTTGGAAAATAGACTTCCGATACAGTATTAGAGACCACTAATGGCTATGTAAAAGCATCCAAAGAGCACCATGTCATGGGACATTTAAACTTAAAAACAGACTGCAAGTGATGCAAAATAATGTTATTCACTAAATGCGACCACCTTGGACTCATACTGGTAGAGATGCTTTTAAAAGAGTAGGACTGCTTCTAGTACATGTTAGAGTGGAGCAGTTAATGTTAAATCATATGTATAATGTCATAAATGGCTCTGTCCCAAATATTTACACTCTCATATAAAAATGGTTCATACACAGCATTATCAGGATGCTAGGGCCAGTGTCCGGTCTTAAAGTGCTCAGAGTCAACAATGCAGCTAGAAGTGCTTTTTTCTAGATGTATGACATTGTGGAGTAACCATTCTTTTTAATTATAGTAGACTGATTATTTTATGTGATCTGTGATTTTCTGATTTTAGAATGGTGTTGAACCTGGGATGATTTGTGTTAAATGTTATTGTCTTTGTCCTGAAATAGGTCTTTGTCATGTGTAAAATGTTTTAACACCAAGGACAATGATGGAAATAAGTGTTCACACTTTAAAATGTATCCTTTGGATTATGTTGTCTGTTAAATCCAAAATAAATAAAATAAAAAAACATTTACATTTGGGTGCCACTCCACACTGTACACACATGGATTTTATCCCATACCACTCCCGTATTGGAGGATTCTCTTCTTCTGCTACACATGCATCAAAATCTCCATGCCTATAAAAACTCTGACCAAATATAGTTCATGTCCTACAAAGGCAGTAATGCAGGTATTGCTAGGCTGAAATCTACCATGTTAATGTTAATATATCAGAAGTTCACAGAGGAAAAATGGACAAGCCCAGAATAACCACATATCTTTACATCAACAGAAAACAACCACAGAAGAAAATGTTCCACTTGACTGGCCAATCACCGCTTATTCTTCCTTAGACTGACAAGTCTGCGCAGGGCAATATATCTGTAAGTGAGAACTTTTTTGCTGTTTTTTTAACTCAATCATCATCACACATGGATGGGCTGCACATTTTTCTGGTCCTTCTCTCAGGTAATTCTTTTATTAAAGTGTTTGTATAATTAATGTTTAATTACAATTGTTAGGTTATATTTTGAGAATAATCCATATCAACATTATCTTTGTTGTTGTGTTCAGCAGGAGCCTACACCTGCTTTAATGTGGACTCCTGTACCACTGAGCACGTTTCAATCTGTTAAGACAATTATGTTTGTATTCCAGGAGTTGTTTCTCATTCAATTTCTGGATCCTTGTTGAAGGTGAGAGTCAGATCAGGAGACAACATCACTCTCTACTGCGACTGCAAAGTATCATCTGGAGAACACATAGTGTGGTACAGGAACTGCTCTCATGAGAATCAGCCTTCTCTTATCCTTAAAGTAAAAGAATTTATCACTGGCACTTACCTTCGTTTCCAATTGGTGAGAAACTTTTCTTCTGGCTCCTACGACCTGCTGATCACGAACATCACTGATTCTTATGAGGGCCTCTACTACTGTGGAACTGAGCAGTCAAAAGTGGAGGATAATCAATACATTACTCAGAAATATGTTTTCAGATATGGCAACGTCACAACAAAGATCATGTTGGGTAAGTATGCTGGTCTGACTTCTATTGTTATGTGAATCTGCAGTATGCAGTTAATTTTAAAGTTTGTGGGTGACGATCATTTTAAATCCAACATATAAAATGTGTCTATACTGTTTGAGGAAAAGGCCCATATTATTATCAACATGCTGTGAGGTTGAATTCAGAGATATACAGCCATTAATCTCAAATTAAATACATGATTCATTCCAATTCCAAAGATACCTCTTGTGTTTGAATTGAGTACCAATATTTTCACATTGATCTGAGATGTATCCTTAGTTTTTTGAGGAAAAAAAATGCATTTGAGAAACCAGAAAACCAGCTTCACATATGGAATAAAAATTTTCCAGATTTCACCTTGCATTAAATCAATCACCAATGAGCCATGTACTGTAAAAATAAACAAATACTGACTCTATTTTGAGTTCACTTGTAAAATGGGTCTATGCTGGAAGGGTCAGTGAGCGAGAAACACAATAAATGTTTAGCATTTTACAAATCATACATCACAATGGTGATGCAGATGCACACACTTTTTACTGCTTGCAGTAAAATAATCCAAACAAAGAGATAAACAGAAAAACATGTAAAGGAGTAATCCACATATTATGTATTTGTTCCAGATTCCAACTCATGCCCTGACTCCAATGGGTGCCTTTCTAACCATATGATTGCTGTGTCCTGGATGATGGCGTTCACTCCAGCCTTCACTATTTTCTCCTCCTTCATCTCCTTTATTTTCGTTTATCACTTCTGTCGAAAAACAGGTACTGCTGTCTTACAATTGTTTTTCCTACTATGTTTTTTAAAGCAAATTATCTAAAGTGAATTATTTAAACATCTAGGGTAGCTGTCACGTGCAGTTGGGTGCTACTTTATAATAATGCTGTAGCTTTTTTCGCAGTTAAGGAACCTCAAATTCTCCAGAAAAGACCTGACACCAGGGGACAAACAAGACGGGATCAGGTAATGAACAGTAGCAGTTTGGATGTGTTATTGAGTCAAAATGAGTCTTAATCAGCATTATATATTCTTTGCAGCTATCTCTTCATCTTTGCAGTTGTTTTAAAATGACACAGTCACAAATCTTTAGATATAACAGTGAAACATAATTCTTTTAAATAAAACATGTCAAAATTGTCTCTTAGGATGAAGACGTGTTTTTGACAAAAGTTATGTTCCGGGCAATGGACGGATAAACATGCCATAGGCAGAGGATGGACGGCACAAGCACATTTGTTTTATTCAAGCAGAAACCAAATAGAATTAAATTAGTTAAAATTCAAAAGGTTAAAATTCTGTTAGATTGTTTTAGTAGTCATCTCCTCTTGTTGTTGTCCTTTGGTTGAAGACACTGCTCAAGCAAGTGGTGATTTGTGGCTAACCTCTTATCAGGTTTATTATCTCTTTTTTCCTATCTAAAATATTTACATTTTCACAACCTTAAAATGTACATTTTGAATGGTAACTTTGTCACCATGTTAAGCTAGATTACACTGATTTATAGCTTCTTTTTTATTTTTTATTCATCAACATCAAGTAGGCTATAACAATTCATTATTAGTTTTACATGTAGAATATGTAATGAATATTTTATGAAGATTTCTAATTATAATTGCCTCGTTATCTGCCATTGTTATTACATTTCAAAACCATGCACTTGCTAAATTTTTGTTTATAAGTTATGTGCTAATGAAACCAGAATATTATCAAAGGTAGTAAAAGGCTCCGTTGCAATTCCATTTATTTATGCATGTGACATATCTTATCATATAATAATATATATATATATATATATATATATATATATATATATATATATATATATAGATATATATAGATATATATAGATATATATATATATATATTTAAAAACAATAATGTCAAGCAATGCAATGAGATCTTTTTGTCTGATTTAGTTACTAGCTTCTTTGCACCTGCAGTCTCCGGGTATTGATATACATTCATTCCAAATATAATGATTTACTTATGTAACTCATTTGATTGAGGTTTATATTTTCTGTCAGATATTCATTGGAACTTACGATGGATAGTCCACACAATAGTGCCACAAACCACAGTGTTTATAAATGCATTTTTGTTTCCCGTACATATTTTTTTATGCTTTGAATACATCTGGCGGCCAGTTTCCTAAAAGTTACAAGACAATACAGAGTGCATAATAAAGTTAACCACAACCATGTACCGGTAGTCCATGTGATCAGAAAAGCTTTACAGGAAACCCACAGTGACAAACTGCAGAGCTCAACCTGCCAACAGTTTGAAGCTACAGATGAGTGGCCTCCTGAAGGTCTTGGAGCAGGGCATGACTGTGTTTACGTTTACCAGTCAAATGTATTCTACATGTTGAGAACACAGTTTTGTTAAACTTCTGATTCTAATGCAATTGTTAAATTAAAGTGTTTCATCCTAAAATCACAACAATTTAACTGGGGGGAGGAGGGGGTTTGCATATTGCTGTACACTGTCCTGACCTCTAGTGGAGATGATGAGTAAAAACCAAATAAAAAAAAAAGCCACCAGAAGAGGTTTGGACTCAAGCTGTTCAAGTGTGTTGTGGTCATTTTAATGTATTGTATCTATTATGCTGACAATAATAATAAATCCATGTTGGTATTGTTTAGTTTCTTTATTGTAGAGAAATGCAAAATATTTACTAATGGCACCTCCTTGTTTATTGCCTCTATCATCACTTGTTAATAAATCACCAGAAAACAGCAAATCACATTCAGTGAAGGGGAAACATTTTACTCATATTTTCCTTACACTTTGAAAAAATGTATTCCAAAGAGCAATTTTCAAATCAAATGAATTGAATTCTGAATTATTTGAAACCAAATAAACTACTAAAGGCACTGACTTGCCTGTAAACAATGAAATAAACATACATCAAATCAACAATTAAAGCAAAATATGCATTTAAATGCATTTGTTTGAAGAAAATTAGAAAACTATGCAAGAAAACTTTCAACATTTTCAATAGAAATGGGTTTTCCCAGGCCAATCCACAGGATCAGGATAGATGCTTTTGGGGTCAATATATTGTCAATATTGTCTATGTTAGGTTTGATCCAATTCCAAATGCAGAAAATAAATGAACATCAGTCAGAAGTTCCAATTATGACAGCATGTGCATCAGAGAACAATATATATATAAAATTTTGTGTAACAACATTTTCCTTGGTTAACCACACCCTAAACCTAGTGATGTTGATTGAAAACAGCAATTGAATTTAACAGGCGATAAAAGAAAAGAGGCTGTCTCAACCGTGTCCAATGCTTCCTGAAACAACGTATCAACACTGACATATCTTTTTTCATAAATATACAAAACGTTATTGGAAGCTATACATAATATGATATGAAATTCTTGTTATGGAAATTAATTATTCTTTACTGCAGGCTATATAGTGCAAAAACCAAAGTAAATCCTGAGTAACAATAGACAAGACTAAATAAGCATCAATAAAATATAAAGTTATAGAAAAATTACCATATATTATTTATTTATAAACCTTAAACCTTAATAGTTTGCTAATCTCCTTAATCTGGACTCTGTTGGTGTGGTTTGATAATTGGACAAACAAACAAACCCACAACTGTTATCAGATTCTGATTTAATTGTTGCTGAATCCTGAATGGTGCATAAACATATGTTAAATCACGTTTGTTTTCCCAACTGAGTCCCACCCACCTCAAACCAATGGGAAGAACACAAATACAGAAATGTGTCATTTGAAATAATGAAAACTAACTTCTAATTGTGACAGAGACTTGTGTGTTCATGTAAGACCCCATTATTCATTGTAAGAACTAATTAGCCTTCAATACTTATTACACAATAGATTTTTCCAGGGCCTTTAAAATGTCTTACTAATTTTGATGTGTGCAACATGCAGCCGTATGGTAGAAATTCATAAAAATGTCAGACCAGACTCTAAATTATGACTCAAGTAGGAAAAATTGTGATTGGGACATATCTAAATTAAAGAAAAGTTATCTTGGAATAGAATGCATTGATTTTCTACTGCAATAAATTTCTTCAATTGAGGTTTAAACTAAATTCAATTATTGCCTCCGTTATACAGAAGCAACATCGGTTAAAACATCATTCAATCCTTCAACCATAGGCAAAGCCTAAAAAAATCTGCATCTAAAATAATGTTACCAACCATATGTCTACATAAGACTTTATAAGAGAAAATAAATGTACTTTAACTTTCCATACAAGATATTTTCAATGAAGTTCTAAAATTCTCATTTTCTGGTTCAATAAAATGAACAAAAATAACAAAGGAAAACATTCTAAGCTGATCATCACAGCTTTTGAAGACCACTTTGAGGCTTCTCTGGAGTTGATTCGGTTTTCTTTTTAAAAGGATTTTTGAGCTTTAAGGATTTCCTGCTCTTTTCCTTTTGCTTGTTTCTTTCATGTCCAGTCTCAGTGGCCGATGCAGGAGATGGGAAAGCAATCCTTGGCGGTGGTAATGGTGGCTCCACCTCTGCTAGCAGCCTGCTCTGGGGCAGGTTGGGTGTTGAGGCAGAGAGGCTGCTTGAGGTTGTAGCCACAGGTTGGCAGGACTTCTCAAGGATTCCATCATACACAAGCTGGCTCAAGGGGCAAGTGAAAAGGTCTGCTGGCGACTCCCATGGTACCTGGGAGGTTATCATAAGGTCTGGCTGTCCAATTTGACCTGGAGATGAACTTGATTTAAATGCTCCCAACTCCTCCCTCAGTATTGATTGCTTAGGTATTTCCATTGGAACATCAACTCTATCCCTGGAGATCTTTCCTGTGGGAGTGTCTATGTAAGCGTCACTGTCATCTCTTGGCATTCTGAGTATTCTCCTTCTGAGAGAACCAGCAGACATCTCAAGTTCGTCTCTCAGTATCTTTCTACTTGTTGATGGTTCTATGAACTCTTGCTTCTCTGTAGAGGACGAGGTATCCATAAGTGCTTCAAATCTCTCTTTGGGTAGTATTTTTATAGAATCGGTATCTTTACAATACTGAAGCTCATCTCTAGATATCTTTCTTGGTGGTGTTCTAGTAGCCTCAACCATTTTGTCCATTGCTAATGCCCTTACAGAGAAATCAAGCTGGAAGTCTTCTTTATTCCACTGACTCTTATTAGTACCTGTGTCTAGGGATGATCCCATTGAATCTTTTGTAATCCTTCTGGATACTGAGTCAAACGGACGCTCAACATCATCTTGAATCATCTTTCTTGAGGCACTGTCCATTGAAGTCCCCATCATGTCTCTGGATAGCTTCCTCGGTGCCAAATCTGTTGCTGTTTCTAATTCTTTCCAAAGAATCTTTCTCACATCCAGAGGTAAATCACTTATTTCTCTGTATACATTCCTTGAAGCGGTGTCTATTAAACCCCCTATCGTATCTCTCTCTACTTTTCTGGCTGGGAAATCTGCATCCAACTCATTGGAAAGCACCTTTCTAACAGCAAAATCCATGTCACTCCTGTCTCTGGATATCTTCCTTGATGTAGCCTCAATCAAAGACTCTTCTTTGGACGTCTTCAAAGAGGGGGTTTCCAAAGAAGTATCCAACACTTTGTGTTTTGCCATCTTTCCCAAGGAAATATCTACACAAGCTTCAAGGTCTACTACAGACGTTTTGTGAACTGGAGATTCAACAACAGCTTCTTCTTCTTTCCTCAAATTCTGTTTAATGAAGCTGTCTGAAAACAGCTCAGTTTCATCATAATAGAGCTTTTCAGATGAACTGTCAACAGTAGGACTAGGGAACATTATGCTGGGAGGAGGTGTAGTCATATATTCTGTGTCTGAGGACATCTCTTGGGAGTCTCTATTAGTAAGAGAAATGAAAGGAAGGATAGAGGAAGGAAAGGACAAGGAATGGAAGAAGGAAGGAATCAAGGAATGAACAAATAGTCACTGATGGACAGTGGTTTAGCTTGAGTAGTGTGTAAAAGCAAATTGGCCTCTAAAGTTCTGGGCAGGAAGACATACTGTTTCTTTAGAGTTTTCCGGAGGAGCCCCTCTTCTTCGCATGTGTATGGGTCTCTGATGGGGATAAGAAGGTCAGGGTCTGAGGAGGTCATGGCCACCGATGGCTGACTGATCACGCCAGGACGACGTGATCGACATATGGTGGATCCCCGTGTTCGTGGAGAGCGCTTCAGTGGTGGAACTGGAACTGGAGGAAGGCCAAAGATGAATCAATTAGCAGAGCTGATTAATCCATACATGACACAAGACACATACAGGTGGGTGATACATTTAAAATAAAAAACTGTAATGAGTGGTCGCTGAATGGTTTGATGAGTATGCAAATTCTGCAAAACACATGCCATAGCCAGCCCAAGATCAGAACACTTTGTTTGTGAAACTAATGGGGATCCAACTAAAAAATCTAAAAGTCATCACTGCTATGTACTTACCTGTCATATGCGGTAAGACTGGAGAAGCAGACTCTTCTAACAGATCCTCCATAGATCCATGATCAGAGCTGTGGCATGACCAAGATGGCTGGGGAACTCTGGGAAACCCCAGGGCAATAGCATCTGAGTAGAGCTGAGCAGTGAGCTTAGTTAGGCCAGGATTCCTAATGACGGGGAAGCAACAGAGGCGCTCAATCTGCTGCCAGCGATGAAGACGTTCCTGTAGGCAGGCTGTTACTTCAGACAAGGAATTCCTTTGGGATATACAAAGACCTATGTCATTTATGTTACATATTTACTGTGTCAGACAAAAACCAAACTTTCAGAGGTAATTTTGTGACTAACTTTGCCTCCAGGATCTTGTGATCAACTTGGTCCAGAGAGGAGCTGTGTGCAACATGGAGAGTCCCAAACAGAGAACTCCTCTTCTTCTTAATCTTCTCTGCCTACAAGAAAGTATAGATGCAGGTCAGTTGATAGGTATGTAGGTAAGTTGTAAAAAAAAAAAATATATATAAAAATGCCCATACATTTTTTGCAATTACTACGTATCCAGTGCAGTCACACTACATTTAACTAGTGTGTTTTTTATGTGTGTCCCCCTTTTTCATACATTACCTCTTCCTTGGCGATGCCAAGCTGTAGTTCTGCTCTGTGCCTCTTTACATTGTAGAACTGGACCTCTACCTCATGTGTCAGCTGTAACCACAGCTGGAGGGCCTCTGAGGCCGTCCAGCTAGCCTGCATGTCCTTCTCTGCCTGCTTCAGTGCTCCACGGACCTGAGGGAATGGCATCAGTCACATGTTAGAGATCAGTATATAGAATAATTGTTAAGGACTGCTGTTAAACCTTACATTTCTTACTTTAAAACCTTTAAAATGTCCAATACTATAGCAGGGATGACAAGCGTCTAGTGCAGCACTGCTCTAGTGTGTATCTACCTGAACCAGCTCTTCCTCTGCATATCGGAGGCGGCTGAGCTCACTGACAGCTCCCTGCCTCAGCTCGTGAAGGCGGTAAGCCTCTTCCTGCGCCCCTATGATCTCATCCCTCATCTTCTCCTCCAGGTTCTGTTTCTCCTCTGCAACATTACGTTTTTCTTCCTGTGCTCGCTCCAGTCTGTGAAAGTAAAATGTTTTTAGTGGAATCGAACAAATACAGTCAATAAAATAATAAAAATGATTACTCACTGTTCCTGCAGATCTTTGAGGCTCTGTTCAGCCCTCTGCAGACTTTCCAAATCTTTCATCATCTTGGCTATGTGGACCTTACTGACTTTGTTCTGGGCCTGGGCAAACCAGCAGCCTCCAACTCCCATCACCACTGATACAATGAGCAGCAGGTCCTTCATGTAGTTATGAGGTGGACCTGTGGTGGAATGGAAGGTCATGATTATTAATGGTGGAGGGATCATATACGCAATGGGAGCATGTTAGTAGTTGTCCTTTACATACTGGAAAATTCAAGGAAGCTGGGAGAGTTATAGGTATGCAAGCTAAATAGGCAAATAGGCAGAACAGGAACACATACACTTAAGAGACATAGGGAGGGGGGACAGGGTCAGGACTTGTCCTTACGTGTAGGCGGTCCAAACAGAACAACATCAAGAGCTTTGATGTTGAGCTTCTGTTTGTCTCTCTGGTCCTGAACCCTCAGATGGCCACTCAGGAATGAAGGCTCATTGGCTGCAATCCTGCAAACAGGTGTCAGAGTTCAGCATGTTGATTTGACTTTTAATTACAACTGACTTTTCTTTTTCTTTTTTTTATAGTTACTCGGTTAGACTACTGCACTCAAGATACATTTATGCTAGAGGGAAGAAGCCTAAAGTTGCTTTTGTTTTTGAGATACTCCTACTGGAGGAAGAACAAAGGACAACAAAGTGTTTCATATTCTCTTAGCATAGGTCTCCCACATAAGAAATCAATGGGAGGGGCCAATTTGGAGATGATACACCTGAACTTAAGAAGTAATTCAGATTTCATATTGGCATCATCATTCAATTTCCTCACCTGGGGAGTGTGTTTCCATTGACTTTAAAGTCCTTAAAGTTCCTCTCATACTGGGGCAACTCAACAAAATCCTTCAGCCAGCGAAGCACATTATCTTGAGTCCAATTATGTACTGATAAGTGAGACAAGAAAAGAAGACAAAGTGAAACAAAGAAGAGCTGGACACCTTGACACACACACACACACACACACACACACACACACACACACACACAGACACACACACACCTTCAGACGACTTCCAGCCCCTCCAGAGCTCCTCAATTGTGATATGTTGATCTTCTCTGTGCAGGTGGCTGTGTTTATTGGTTTGCTGCTGTTTCATGTCCTCAATGATGAACTGCAAAAAACAATCAGTGAACATAAAGAAAACTTTTTTTTAGATGCAACTTTACAGTAAAGAGTATAGTTCGGGGTCACAAAGCACATACAGTCAGAATACATTTGTTGTTAATAAAAATGTTTTCCAATGTGCACTCGGATTTCAATCTCGGAAAAAGGAGTGGGTGTTTTGAGTTTGTATTTATTTAAAATGTATGCCAATGCATGTGTGTCTGTGTGTGTGTGTGTGTGTGTGTGTGTGTGTGTGCGTGCACGTGTGAGTTTGTCTTGGAATGTGTCCTTGGCTGTAAAAAAAAAAAGATTTGAGCCCTGCCCCCCCCCTCCTGAAATCTCTATGGCAACCGCAACCCGAGCTAATGGATACTGTATCCCTGAACTGCATTCTAGAAGGTAAAGGCATTCTAGATTTCTGGATTTACAACTCAAGTCACATACAACTCTAGAAATACTTACTCACTGGATATCATTTACTCAACTCAAACTCAAAAAAATTAATCACAAAGGCGCACATGGAAATGTGCGCACATACACACACACACACACACACACACACACACACACACACGTACCAAATGATGTACAACTGATTTACTTGTTTACATGACTGAAGGAAAATGTGTTTTGCTTTTCGTTGATTCACAAAATATTTTGTAGAAACAAGCTTTGCTTGGGAATAGAGATATTCCTGTTTAGGCAGTATTGGGAAGTACTGCCGTTTACGCACCGATCCGATACCACGTAATAAAGAAAAATAATCAAAATATATGTAAAAGTAGTTTATTTATGTTCTTTTTGGTTATAACTGACCGTCAAAGTGGATAAAAAAATAAAGTTCTGTGGCATTCATTGTTTGTGTAAGTTCATGTTTCACAAAGAGTTAAACCTGAGCCAGACTGACAACAAAGATAGAAATGATATCACATCCATACAGGGATAGTAGTATACAGTTGTTAAAATATAATAAAATATGTGACACACTGGTATGGAACCAAAAATGTGTTATCGGACCATCTCTTCTTGGGAGGTGCAATATATTAAAGGTATGCAAAAAGCAACAGGCAAATGTATCAAACCTTGCGTTACAACATCATTTTATAATTATTTATTTCAGCCTTTACATGTATTTGTTTGTTTGTTTGTTGTCATTTTTCATGGAATTCCATGCGATTAACAAACAGAATAACTGAATCAATGTTGAATTGATAAACTTGAATGCAATTATTTTGCAGAATGTATTACAACACTGAGGCAAGCAGTGTATCTTTACAAATTGTTTGTGACAACTATAACAAACTGGCTGAAGAATAAGGGAAGCATGGTGCCATGAATACATTAAGAGGAGTTATACTGTTAAGCATGAACATAAAGGTCACCAGTTCATCTTCTATTAGTGCAAACCAATTTTGTCACTGATCCAAAAGCAAAGTTATACTGTTGCTATCCTTGAAGTAGCATTTGACTCTTCCACCACCTGTTGTTGTACTGCTTTACCATGTCTCTTGCAAGAACATACATGCACAAGGATTTACAACAGCTGAGGAAATGGGGTAAACATTTAATGAAGAGTTAGTTTTGTACCTCCACACTCTCCTCCACCTCAATCCCTCCATCTTGGTCATCATCCATCATCTGATGGATGCTCCGCAGGGCCTCCAGGCTGTAGCGATCCGCCTCGCTCATACATGGTGGATACACCACCATGCAGGGGTCTAGGTGGGTCAGGGAGGCAATGACATTATATCAATTATTATTTCACTCAATGTATCCGTAGAGTACCTTTCATTTATTCATTAATGCAGCTTCATTGTCAAGTTTAGCTGATCTATAGATTGAGTACTTGGTTTTGTATGTTCACTGCTCTTTTTAGAGCAGACTCAAAGAAAGATCAACTCATTTTCACCCAGTACTGAGCGATTGGGATGTTTTTGGTTATACAGAGAATGCATAATCAATCATTCCAATTTGTAGTAGCTACAGAGATGGAGTGTGCACATTTAATTATTCATTCATTCATGCTACTGTACTTCAGAGAAGTCTCCTCTTAGATTAGCTTGAGATTAGCATCATATTAGAGTCCAATGACCCAATGTCAGTCTGCACCAGGGCTTTCTTGTACTTTCATGTTATTTAATTTAAGAATTAATAATAGGAGGTGGACACTAGAGACTCACGAGTTATGGCAAGCTGATGTTTGTAAAAAAGCGCCTATAGAATGCCTATAGATCATAGGTACTAGGCTTTTATCGTTACAGTTTTAACCAACTGTGAACTGGTAACACATATTGCCAATGACAATACAAAAAAACAAGTTTGCTACAATGTAACAGCTTGCAGGGGTTAGACCAATGAGTTTGAGGTTTAAGCCTTAACTCCAGAACACTACAAGACAATGTGTGTCAGATGCCAGCGAGGACTTTCTAGAAAATTGGTCATAATGGCCAAATCAACTGTTGTATTTATATTTTAAAACGTACTGTGTGTTCCAGGCTTAAGCAGAATACGGGAACACCAATACAGGAGAAGATGACACACAGCTTTCCGTCATCACCGCCATATTGAGTCAGAGCCCATTTTTGGCTCTGTGACTGTGTGTTTTGGTGCTCCAAGGAACTGAGTAGAGGGTCAAAGGTCTTAAAGCCACAATCAAACCCAACTCCAGTAACATTAGCTGCTCTTCATCCATGCTGTAAGAAAACATAAAGCTATGGGAAAAAGTGACGTCTGGGGATAAAGTGAATTTGTGTTCCACATAAGTTCTGATGTTAATCTTAGAACATTTTTGCAAAATACTGGCATTAATCTTAGAGGTAGCAACATATTTATGTGTGTGTGTGTGTGTGTGTGTGTGTGTGTGTGTGTGTGTGTGTGTTATCGGCGTCCCTGTGAGACCTCCGCATATGACCTGAGTTTAACTATTTAGAGCTGAAACTTTTGGAGTCTTGGAGCACAAAACAGCTAGATGAGTCATGAGATTACACTTTTATAATTAAAAATATAAAAATAAAACAGATGAAGTCCTGTAAGATATAGAGTGGGATAGAGTTTTTTTTGTATTGAGAAAAAAGATTCATGTTTCCTATATGTTTGTTTGGCGAACACTCAAACCCCAAATTTAGCCAATATGTGTTCTGATAATGTGAAACTATCTCCAAATTGAGCTGTTTAGAATATCTCTAACTTAATGGCATTCAAAACAAATAAATAAATCAATTTGGTATGGGGGAAAAAATTGTAGTTTTTATCATTAGAATGCAAAATTATAATGAGTTAAGAGTTAGCAAATGTCAGCACAGAAGACGTATGACAATCATTAAGCAGTAGGCTACCAATGTGCAAACAACCTGGATGTCCTCCCTATAGCCTAGAACTGACGCGTTTGGCGATGACAGGGCAGATTTGAATACGATGCAAATACTTTGTCAAGTACAACGGTGAAAACTGATGTCCAGCTCTCCTATTTAATTCTTCAGTCTCTCTTGTGTTATAGCTACTGTACCTGTTGGGTCGAAACTTGCGCTCCCACCAGGGAAGGTAAAACCCTGGAGGTCCCCGGCGCCGTGCGCGGCCACAAAGAGCGCGGCGGGGAAAACGAGGATCAAGAGAGGGGTCACAGGCAGCATTTCAGAGGGTAGATACTGTTGTCGTCCAGAGTTATAAAACGTTTAAAAACAGATTGAGAAAGAACATACACGGTGCCAACTCCCGTTTAGGAGGCACTCGTGTCAGTCTGCGAAAAGCGATCTGTGTTGCTATTACAGGTCCAGTCGCAAGCGAGATGTGATAGGCTAGTGATTCACTTAGGAAATCAGGCAAGCTGGGTGATGAAATGAATGATAGCGCACGTCAAAAACTTTGCAGTAATAATTTGCAATCATCCAAAAACACAATAGGGCTGTGCGTAAAAAGACTCCAAAAGTGGGCGATGGCATTCCAGCAAAATGACAGAGGCTATTTTGAATCCAGCATAATCAAAAGTTAGGATAAAAATGTCTTTAGGCTCATCCATCGTTAATAAAATCCAGTGTCATAACAGATCTCAGGAACTGTTTATAAGGGCGCGTGAAAACAACCTTTTCTTTTTCTTTATGTAGCAAAATAAGCGTATAGTCCTACTCAGGATGCAGACTGCTTCTGTGTTCCTTGGGTCCAGTCGGAGTCTGTTTTGGTCTTTGTACTTGTCCAGTTCTCTCTTCTGTCCCCCCTTTCTCAAAAGAGACGTCACATCTACGTAGATGTGACGCTTTTACGCAGAAAAGCCCCCTCCCTTGCTCTCTCTCTGGCATCAGGGGCCCTAACCCACCCACCCCCACCCAGCTCACGGAGCTGCAGCGTTGATCCTGTGATGGATATGCAGTTTTGGGATAGGCTTACAGAACTGAGCAACTGCTTATAAACAATCATATTAATGAGTAAAACCAACAGAACAGTCACTTCAACAGTTAGATGATTTGCATAATCCTTTCTGGTTTATAGCTTCAATGATCCTGGTTTGGGTGGAGGATCAATTTGTACCCCTTAGACCTCACTATGGGGAGTGATATCAAGACGATCATGCCAGGAATAGCATGACATACAGTATGTAATGTCATGGCCAGGCTGTCTCGGTCTGACAGTTGTATCCTTGTCCACACATCGGCAAGCTATGTGGCTGGACTTAGTACACAATGGTACACCTGTTCATTAGGCTTTGAATGATGTCAATATGTGGCTTGCAATTTCTTCAACACACTCAGTATATCTCCTTAAACTAAAAGTATTACTAGAAACTTCAAGAGTGTGAGAGACACAAACAGACCGTAGGACTAGACACACACACACACACGTGTCGGGTTTCATTTCAGCAATTCAGGTCTCAGTATAAAAATAGTGGGGTGGCTCTGACCTCTACCCTGTGCAGCATGCCCAAGTGCTCAGTGGCACATGTCCAATAAAGCCTCTGCAGGATCTGACTGAGTATGTATGTATGTTACATGATTGCATCTTACATTAGTCACTGTTAGCTCCTATTCTGTTCATTAATGATGATGACAAAAGGAAGACAAAAGATAAAAAAAAAAACTGATCAAAATACTCAGTCACTAAAACAGTTATATGAGTGCCATTCAGCTTGAGCTTGTGTTTATTCATGACCTTTTACTGGAGAACCTTGGCAGATTGATGTCACATTGAAAGAGTAATACACCAGACTGAAAAGATGGGAGCGATGCCATCATATGGCGAAAGAGCATTGAATAACAAAAGGAGGGATATGATATGAGTAAATAAACCTGTTCCATAAACACAAGAGCCATGGAAATGCACGTTGCAGTTGACATCATGACTGTACTAAGTTACATCACACATGACCTCGTAGATATTGTGTAGTACATGGTAACTTGGATGAACACACAGACACAATGAAGAAACTAAAAGGGTAGATTAAAAATAAAATGTAGTAAACATTTCAATAATTTGAAATGAGCAAAGATTTTTATCAGGTGTGACTTCAATTGCCACATCCCAACACTTGTGCAGAATCAGACAACTTCCAATGTTGTTGAAATACTCCTTTAGCAAGCTGAATCTAAATTGGTATAAAACACTGAATCAGATAATCTATCAAAAATTGTATTTATGAGCAATGCATTACAAGGCTGAGAAAATTATTAATGAGCCCTCCCTTCCATTAAACCGCGAATTTGAACTCATATCCCCAGGGAGGCTGTAGAGTACCAACAGCTTCAAGAAGTCCTTCATCCCCAGTGCTGTGAAGGTGCTAAATAACACTGGGAACCATAGTAAAGAATGGAATGTAGGGCGAGGCAGACTTCCGGGCTCCAGGTTTTATGCACAGCAAGCATTATTAGTAGGCTAGGTTATATTATCTATTTACTTTTGTAAATGTAACTCTTGTAAAGTCACTTTTTTATGAGATGTATTGTCTGTCTTGCCGTCCTGGCTACGTAGTGTTTGTAATGTCATGTCTCTCTTGTATTCTTGGTGAAACCAAAGAAGAAGTACACATCTGTGGACAAAAAAAGTGTTCGTATCGTATCGTACTGTATACGGAGAGAACAAAAAGATGGGAATCAATGGTGCCACATAGAGGTTTTTCTGGAGTGTTATAGTGTATATACTAGTGTAATACTAGGCTGCACAACCATAAACATAGATCTTCTTTTTTGCAGGCATGCTGAAAACACATATACAAGAAATTAAGTGATTCACATCATTGTCATGAAAACAATCACTAAGCTTGCCAACCTACCACATTTACTTGAAACACAATCTTTGAACATGATATACAGTATGATACAAAAAGCTTGATGAAATCAGAATCATTTGTAAGGTATTTTTAGCAAGACAAACACTGTGGGTAGTGGTTTTTAAGGCAATGACGTCATCACACGACTAGTTTAGTAAGTCAGTTCAAAGTTACAGTTTTACGTTGAACCTGCTGAACATGGTAGGTAGAGAGAAGCAGAACAAGGAGTTTGAATTTATACATAAGACCCAAAGCACAACCACAGCTGATTGCATTAAAATGAGTTTGACTAATGCATTTGCTGTCAGATGCCATATTTGACGAAACCAGATTCAACAAGGCTCAATCCCAACGTGACATTGCTGAGTTTAGGTGGACTGTGAGGACAGCGATACGAGCTCCAAGGCGACTACGTTAAAGCTATTCTTAACTAATAAGTACACACTAAAGGAAATGTAAGCCCCCCACCCCAAAAAAAGACTGTCATGTGCACAGAATGAATTCTTTGCGATGGTTAGACAGTTATTAGTTCTAACTTTCCTTCCTTAACATAATAGTAATTTACATAAACTTAAAAGAGTACTGCAATTCAGCTTCACCACTGTGTAATAAGAAGCCCTGCTGTGCACGTAGCCATGGTAAAACAGCCACTGATTAGGATTAGATTTGAATTAAATCACTCTGATACAAAAACAGCACACTGATTAGAAAACACAAGCCTTGGTGTACACACACACACACACACACACACACACACACACACACACACACACACACACACACACACACACACACACACACACACACACACACACACACACACACACACACACACACACACACACACACACACACACACACACACACACACACACACACACACACACACACACACACACACACACACACACACACACACACACACACACACACACACACACACACACACACACCAAAAGTTGGGGAAATTTTCGGGACTGATCGGTTGAGCCAAGTCACATAAAAGAAAAGCTAGAAAACACAAAAAGGAGCCAACAACATGAGAAATTCAATTTGGTAACAAAAGTGAACTTACTATGTATTATACAAAAAAATGTCAAAATGTACCTCGGCAAAAGCATATAAAATATAATATGAATAAAATAATATAATATTCCTTGGTCCGTAAAACTATCTATATATGTTTGTTTCTCCTCCTTGAACATAATCATCAACAAACTTTTCAGTAAAAACATGAACTTGATAAAAGAGAGTGTAGTGAAAATAGCTTCCACAGGCATATAAAAAACTCAATAGTTATTGTACAAATCAGGTTGAGTTAACATGGCAGATTTGTCTTCTTAGGGGAAGATCTTGAATATCAAGGTCTTTTGAGTGGGACTTTGACATGTCCACAACAAACCAGGAGAGGGAGCTACAGAGAGTTTTCAGTTATGCCAAGCATTCTCCTTTTCCAACTCTCTTTAGCTTTGATGATCACAGTTCGTCTTTGATGAAGAGTTTCTGAGTCTGTGTGCAATTCTTCACAGGTCCACGAGCCTCTTTGGCTCACAAGTACATGCACACATTTTCACACCCAGTCATTCTATGCACACATACCAACACATCAACAAGAGAATAAGTATTACTATGACAGCACCGACATGGCTGAGGACAAGCCTGAGTCACTACTGTTGTATGCCCCATGGCCATCCCGAGCCCGCCCAATGACGATGATGCGAAGATGAAGATGCTGGTGATGACGAAGAGATGCTATGTGTCCGCAGAATGGCCCCAGCAGCACTGCAGGGCCGGGCCCCGGTTCAGGGTGTAGGTGAAGGTGAGAGCGGTAGCGTAGATGACTCCATCGTTGCGGACCAGCGTGACAGGGACCTGAACCGGCTGTCTCCAACGCCAGCCTTCCCTGAAGGCGGAAATGTCTGGCACCACACACAGGACGCTTTCTCCGCATCTAAGGGGACAGGCGGATTAGACGAGGTTTGAGTATTTGAGCAATCGCACACTAGTGTTCACACACAGATACCAACACTCACCGGTACATGGTATCAGCCTCTACATCTCCGAACCACACTCGGAGGGTAGGGGTGAAGTTCTGTCCTGTAAGCTCCAACATTGCCACATCTCCTCCACCGTTTAACTTGACACAGACATACAAAAAAAAGGTTTTATTTCTTCAAAAAAAGTCCCTACATTCTGAGTAGAAACTAAAAGAAGAAGTATTTGGAGGAACCAGAATTGCACACTATTTACTGATAAAACAAGCTAAAATTCAACAGAAAAGGTTGCATGCATACCTGCAGAGTCTCCACCACAGGGACAGGTGTGACTGGCGTGGGGACGGGGCCCATACCCTCATAAAAGGTGTACTCTGCCTTGTCAGTGCTAATGATAGTCCAGGAAGCGCCATCATTAACAATCTCCTTGTTAGTCTCTTTGGAGCACTGTGTTGCCTGGAGTAAGGAGAACAACAACAACACAGAAATACATTTCACTTCCTAATTTTATATTAAGGGAAAAACACACTTGAGCAAGCTATCATAATGTCCAGCAGGAGTATTCTATTGACACAGTTTAGACTCTCTTCTCTTGCCCATTAAAACAAATGGGTAGACCTTTCATATGGGTACTAATTTTACAAATCATACCTTACACAACATATCTACATACGCTAATATTCTGCGGTCTACAGGCAAAAACATAATAACACTTTTGTTAAAAGATACCGACAGAAGGTAACATACCACTAGGGTATAAGGTACATTCCTACTTACCAGCAATATTAACAAATTTTTCTACAAAAGACCTTTTTTTGTTATGTTACAAAATAAGCTAGCTAGCGAGCGAGCGAGCGAGCGAGCGAGAGAGAGAGAGAGAGAGTACAGGCCAAAAGTTTGGACACACCTCCTTCAATGAGTTTCATTTATTTTCATGACTATTTACATTGTAGATTATCACTTAAGGCATCAAAACTATGAATGAACATATATGGAATTATGTACTTAAAGTGTGAAATAACTGAAAATATGAATTATATTCTAGTTTCTTCAAAGTAGCGACCCTTTTTATTGATTACTGCTTTGCACACTCTTGGCATTCTCTTGATGAGCTTCAAGAGGTAGTCCCCTGAAATGGTTTCCCAACAGTCTTGAAGGAGTTCCCAGAGATGCTCAGCACTTGTTGGCCCTTTTGCCTTCTCTCTGCGGTCCAGCTCTCCCCAAACCATCTTGATTGGGTTCAGATCCTGTGACGGTGGAGGCGCAGCACTCCATTAATCTCCTTCTTGGTCAAATAGCCCTTACACAGCCTGGAGGTGTGTTTGGGGTCATTGTCCTGTTAAAAAATAAATGATGGTCCAACTAAACGCAAAACGGTTGGGATGGCATGTCGCTGCAGGATGCTGTGGTAGCCATGCTGGTTCAGTATGCCTTCAATTTTGAATAAATCCCCACCTCCGCACAAAGACACGGTGGTTGGAACAAAAGATCTCAAATTTGGACTCGTCAGACCACAGCACAGATTTCCACTGGTCTTAAGTCCATTCCTTGTGTTTCTTGGCCCAAAAAGATCTCTTCTGCTTGTTGCCTCTCCTTAGCAGTGGTTTCCTAGCTGCTATTTGACCATGAAGGCCTGATTTGTGCAGTCTGTTGCTGCTGCTGTTAACTTGCTATTTCTGAGGCTGGTGACTCGGATGAACTTATCCTCAGCAGCAGAGGTGACTCTTGGTCTTCTTTTCCTGGGGCGGTCCTCATGTGAGCCAGTTTCGTTGTAGCGCTTTATGGTTTTTGGACCGCACTTAGGAACACAATCAAAGTTTTCGCAATTTTCCGGACCGACTGACCTTCATTTCTTAAAGTAATGATGGCCACTTGTTTCTCTTTACTTAGCTGATTGGTTGTTGCCATAATTTGAATTCTAACAGTTGTCCAATAGGGCTGTCGGCTGTGTATCAACCTGACTTCTGCACAACACAACTGATGGTCCCAACTCCATTAATAAGTCAAGAAATTCCACTAATTAACCCTGACAAGGCACACCTGTGAAGTGAAAACCATTTCAGGCAACTACCTCATAAAGCTCATTGAGAGAACACCAAGGGTTTGCAGCACTATCAAAAAAGTTTGAAGAAACTAGAATATAAGACATAATTTTAGTTATTTTACACTTTTTGTTAGTATATAATTCCACATGTGTTCATTCATAGTTTTGATGCCTTCAGTGATAATCTACAATGTAAATACTCATGAAAATAAAAGGAAACGCATTGACTAAGAAGGTGTGTCCAAACTTTTGGCCTGTACTGTGTGTGTGTGTGTGTGTGTGTGATTGCGCACCTGGAACTGGATGATCCTCTCCTGTGAGAGACAGAGATACATTCTGTCTGTATCTTTCAGGTAGAAGGCACACTTGTGAAGCTGGGACACTGGGTCATCTGCATCCATTGATGCAGCCTGCTTGTCCACTTTGCGAATGACCTGAGGAATTGAGGCAAACATACCATTCATAAATACACAGAAACAAATAAATACAGTTTAGTACACCTGTGGTATAACTGCTCACTTTCTCACAAAGAGACAACTGACATGACTTGATGTAGACCAATGCATACCAGTCTGGGCAGGGCCATGCCAGTAACAGAACAGACCAATTTGACCGTCTGGCCATAGTGAATATAGCCATCTCTCACAGCAAACTCTTCTCCTTCAGACTCTTCATCATCCACTAAGCAAAATGACACAGAACACAAAAACAATGCCAATGTCTATAACTTCCTCTCTATCTTTGAATAGGCTCTGAATAGTCTAGGGAGTCATGAAAAAATGATAACAATCAAGATAAATGTCAATAAACAATGAAACCATTGAAATGACCTCAGAGGATGAAATAAAATGGGAACAAAAGATTAGGAAAAAAAAAAAATGAAACACAGATAAAGACTTACAGAGGTGGATGTAGAAGGCTCCCCACTGTTGGGAGCTGGCAAGAAAGTTCCCCCCCTCCACATGAAGATACCTGGTACTGACCGTCTGGGAACGCAGACGGTTAAACAATGCTACCTTAGTCCCTGAAGCGATGCACACTTGGGAAAAAGAAAAAGGTTATAAGAAGAAAGTGTCAGAAACCATACAACTGCCTTTCCATGTGTTACAGTGTATGTGTGTATGTATATATACAGACACATCCTGCAACTCACAATCT
This sequence comes from Percina caprodes, assembly GCA_013375575.1. Lineage (NCBI taxonomy): Eukaryota > Metazoa > Chordata > Actinopteri > Perciformes > Percidae > Percina > Percina caprodes. The sequence goes on along the minus strand of JABXJD010002275.1, from coordinate 4,893 downwards.
GCATTTTTCAAGGACTGTTTCTTCTTGGATGGCTTGGAGATGACCTTGATCCTCTTGCTGAGGAAGACTCCTATGTTGGCGCTGTTCCCATATAACATCTTCACAGTCAGCATGAAGTGTTTCCTTTTATCTGAGTCACTGATATACAGCGTCTTAGCTGTGCAGAAGTGCTAATGCAAGGACATGGTACAGGTTAGGGGGGTTGTGTGTTTGTGTTTTTGTCACCTTCTAAGAAAAGAGCCATAAGTGGCATGGATGTAATAAGAAAACACAAGGACATGCAAGAACATAACATTGGTATAGCATAGTTGCAGGGACAAAACAGAGGATATAAACTGCTGTACTTTTCATGCTGTGGTTTATCAATAGTGAAGCAGATCAAATAAGAATACCGTGTTCATTGTTAGAATGAGATTACAACACCATCACAGTGAAATACAATTGAAACCCTGCAGTACTGTGTCATTGTGAAAGCCAACTCACCTTCCCTTCCAGATTGAGTTGCTGCATCTCCTGCTCACTGTTCCCTATCCCAATGAATGCACATGGCTGGGCCTCCTGTTCAGTACAGCCGTCCTTCTCCATCTTCTCTAACTTCTTCTTCCAGCCACTGCCCATCAGGTACACACACGGTGGAGGGCAGAAAAACCTAATTGACATAAAGCAGAGGTTAAACGAAACATAGAATTCAGTTTTAAACAGTGGGGACTTCATCAAACAGACACAAACTCAAATTATGCAGCTTTTAACAGTCCCACACAAACCTTTTTTCATTGCCATATGACTTTGTGCAACCTTTGCATGTAGTATTAGCACTGTTTGATCATCTTTGTCCTTTAAGTAATTCCTCATAGCTTCCCTGGAAAGTAGGAAAACATGTTAACACGGACAGAACAAATTGTTCTAATATGTACTTTAATCAAACATGTTTTCACTTAGTTTTATGCACTGATTCAAATGTTCTGAGTTGTTTGCACTGTGCAGAAGTGGCTATGTTTCTCTCTACCTTGTCAAACGCTGAGGTCGCTCACCAAACTTCCTGAAAAACAAAAAAACATCCGGGTGCAAACATCAGGCGCTTACTCATGGTTTTAGTGCTGGGGTAATGTAGCAGAGATAAAAACAAGCTTGACTGAAAGTGGGTGAAAACGTGCACCATGTCAGTGACATCTGTAATGCAGGGGCACGAACTATTACACTGTGTAACAACTCCGATAAAGGTGTAAGAGCAAAGACCCACACATGGTAAGGGGTTGCCTCTTGTTTTACACTGGGTATGTTGCTCAATGTACATAATGTAATAATGAAGATGGGAAGTTTAACAGTACAATGGTAACTCTACGAACTGACCATTTTCTTTCTGAGCTACTTTTTAATGAAGAAAATAAAATTAAACCAATACATTACTTACTGAGGATGCTGCTTAATAATCTAACAACACTTTGCTATGACTTTATTGAAATGTTACGTAACAATGTTGCAGCCGGAGTAGTTTGTAAATATATGACATTGTTGCCGAGCTCAACTAGTTGAAACACAAATTAAATAGAAACAGAATAAGAAACGTACTTCAGTCAAAAAGCAAAACAGTTGACTTGACTGACAAAACGTTTCTAAAATAGTCTGAAACAGAGTCAATATCGTAAGAAAACTCGACAAATGGCAGAGAAACTACGAAGAATAGTTTAGCACAACTGACCCCACATCTAGCCACAAAGTAGCACTGTGTGGGGTTTCCTGATGCCAAGCAACACTCTTAACATCCAAAGACATCACTCAAAAAAACTACAAACTGGCAACGGTTCACCACAAGAAAAACTTTTTTAATTTTCATTATGCTTTGAATTTTAGCACTTACCCTGTAACAACGGGCGCCATCTTCCAATAACTCCCCCAGCCCACAATCTCCCGAAAAAAGGTCCAACAATCGCGAGATCCCTCCCCAGCCTCTCCAAAGCAGACTGGAAGGAAAAGAAGGAGAGAAAGGGGGATGTGTGACAGGGCAGAGGGGTGAGAAGAGGGGGAGGAGTGGCGACGGGCAGAGGGCAGACGCCAAAACAGCAGGCGTGGGAAAGTTACAAAGCTGCGCGAGAACGCAAAACTCTCACAATAGACATGAACAAAAATCGACCAATTGTATCGCGAGACGAAGAGGCACTATCACAACTTGCTTTTTTCACAAGGCACCCGCTGTAACTCGATTCCCACGCCTTATTAAGCAATAAAGCAAACTACACCTCTCTACGTGGAAGATCTGCAAACAGAGCTTGAACATAAATGCGTTTTCCATGAACTGTAACACTGGAATATATTCTTATATAAAGTATTTTTATGGTCTTTATATAACTATTATTATTCATAGAAAATCAATAAAATGCCCCCCTGCTTAAAGCCTGATCAGAAATAAGTTATTAGAACAGTTACAATAAAACTCAAACAGCAATATTTTAAAAATATGTTTTATTACATTAACATATTTTCAAATGGTGAATATAAAAAATAAATGTATAAAAGTTTGGCAAAATTAATTTCATAAATTTAGACAGTACAAGATGAACAGGTGTTCCAAAATCTCTTACAGCTTTCCGATGTTCTACAGATTTAAAGGTCCCATGACATGGTGCTCTTTGAATGCTTTTATATAGACCTTAGTGGTCCCCTAATAGCATATCTGAAGTCTATTTCCCAAAATTCAGCCTTGGTGCAGAATTACAGCCACTAGAGACAGTCTCACAATGAGCTTTCCTTAGTATGTGCCATTTCTGAGTCTATAGCTTTTGAGGAGGGGGGGGCAAGGTGGTGGCTGGGGGTGTGGCCTTGACCAACTTCTATTTTGCTCTTTTGAAAGCCATGATGTCTCTCTCTCATAGGTGGGCCAAATTCTCTGGGTGAGAAAAGCAGAGAAATAGGAGGTAACCTTGCCTCTTATGACCTCATAAGGAGCAATTCCAGATAGGATCATCTGAGCTTTCATTTTCTCAGAGGCAGAGCAGGATAGCCAGGGCTCGGTTTACACCTATTGCCCTTTCTAGCCACTGGGGACCATAGACAGGCTATTAGAACGCATATTAATGTTAAAAACCTCAAAGTGAAATTTTCATGCCAGACCTTTAACATGAGTTTGCTAAATGTGTTAGTAAAAGTACTATTTATTATAACTGCCAAACGTTGAAGGGAGTACATTTATACAGTAGGAGTAATGACAACACGGTTTGGTGATGAGATAAGACATCATCAATATTTATAAATCTCATAATTAAACTACTGGGCATGGTCAACAATCCAATTGCTTTCTATAAACTCTAGACACATTTAACAAAATGGAAGAAAAAACCCAAACAGCAACATTTTGGCAAGAGAAATGAAAATAATTGTAAGGTAAGAAGGGGTGTGAACAAAATAAAAGTTCTGTGACTTCTGTTTTTCAAGGCAAAGTCAGACATGCAGGCATCTGCATTGACCAAAATGCAAATCAGGCAACCTCCAATGGGTCATCCAACATGCCTTCCTTCCCTTCCTCTCAGCACTTGATAACATGCCGCATCATATGACACATCCCTGGACACTTGCTGAGCAAGGGAGCAGAGGATTGCAAATGAAAAACAGAGAACCAAGTAAGGAATGATATATTACAATTAAAACAACAACATAGTGTTTCCCTCCTGTTCAAATATCACCTTCACCTTACACTGTGCAGTGGAAATTGCAAAAGTTTACAATGCATTCTTGGTAGCCTTTTCTCTTGATGGTTACATCATTTAATGTCTTCCTCTGCTCTTTGATAGTCAATCTCACAAAAAACCCTTTCAGTTTTCTAAGTAATGCAACAGTATTTATACAAGGCTGCTGGCAGCAGGGATTCTCTCAAGGGGAAGTTAACAAGGGCTTGTTAAACCTCTGTTTCAAAACCCTGCTGCTGTAATCTGTGGTACAAGATGAGGAAGGAAAACCAGCCTCTATAATACTGTCAACAAACAGATTAACAATGTCAGTGTTCATAATTCTTAAATTCGTAAATTATTCTTAGTTCTTAGTAGTTCCTGAGTCAGTTAAGATATTTGGCAGAGGTGAGCTGTTTCATATGTGAAGATCTTTGAGAAAAGTGTTCTATTGTCCAATAAAGTGACTGAAAATGAAAAAGAAATTAAAAAAACAAAAAGACGTGCCGTTTAAATGAAGAAACCAACCTATGTTCAGAGACAGAGAACCACCATAGTTTTGACAAAATAAACCAGTCTCCTGTTTCCAGCTTTGCAAATATTTTCAGATTTTAACTACAGCAATTCTGATGTAAACAATGTCCCATCATTCAGGGATTCTGCTACTAAATTTTCCAGAAAATCTTCTTTCTGTAGAGCATGTAGGAAATGAAAACCCAGCAGGAAGTAGCCACAAGATTCTGGATGAGGTGCTCGGTGTGAGATTGGCTGTTGGCCATTCGCCAACGGAAGGGGAAGTAGTCCTCAAACACTTCATGGCCCACGTACACCAGGATGGAGTTCATACCTGGAATTACAAAAGTAAGCGTGCATTTAAAAATGGTAAATTTGGTAGATCTAAGTTCTCGGTTTCCTTATAGACAGAAGTTAGATACATTTGCGACTGTGTAGACTTAATAATCATACAAGTTGTAATATTAAACTACATCTCCACAAACACTTGACCTCTATATAAAATTGTCTACTCTACAATTTTATTATTATTATTATTATTATTATTATTATTATTATTATTATTATTATTTTGGAGCCATTATCACCATGTGTCTAAAACATTGGAAAAGCTAGAGCAGATAATAAATGAATAACACTAAAAAACCAACTACAACTCCATACATTTATGAGAAGTCTTTTAGTTAAATTTGTTCATTTGGCTTAGGTGCTGAACTTAAAC
>JABXJD010000777.1:87500-166366 GCA_013375575.1 Percina caprodes | reverse complement strand
AAATGACAGTAACAAGCTTGAAACGTCACAAAAAGCTCAGAACAGGCCGAAACGCACGTTTCCTGCATGGAGATGTGTGAATAGAAGCTTCTGTTAAGAAACTAATGTAAACCTGTTGAAATGACAGTAACAAGCTTGAAACGTCACAAAAAGCTCAGAACAGGCCGAAACGCACGCTTCCTGCATGGAGATGTGTGAATAGAAGCTTCTGTTAAGAAACTAATGTAAACCTGTTGAAATGACAGTAACAAGCTTGAAACGTCAAAAAGCTCAGAACAGGCCGAAACGCACGTTTCCTGCATGGAGATGTGTGAATAGAAGCTTCTGTTAAGAAACTAATGTAAACCTGTTGAAATGACAGTAACAAGCTTGAAACGTCACAAAAAGCTCAGAACAGGCCGAAACGCACGTTTCCTGCATGGAGATGTGTGAATAGAAGCTTCTGTTAAGAAACTAATGTAAACCTGTTGAAATGACAGTAACAAGCTTGAAACGTCACAAAAGCTCAGAACAGGCCGAAACGCACGTTTCCTGCATGGAGATGTGTGAATAGAAGCTTCTGTTAAGAAACTAATGTAAACCTGTTGAAATGACAGTAACAAGCTTGAAACGTCACAAAAAGCTCAGAACAGGCCGAAACGCACTTCCTGCATGGAGATGTGTGAATAGAAGCTTCTGTTAAGAAACTAATGTAAACCTGTTGAAATGACAGTAACAAGCTTGAAACGTCACAAAAGCTCAGAACAGGCCGAAACGCACGTTTCCTGCATGGAGATGTGTGAATAGAAGCTTCTGTTAAGAAACTAATGTAAACCTGTTGAAATGACAGTAACAAGCTTGAAACGTCACAAAAGCTCAGAACAGGCCGAAACGCACGCTTCCTGCATGGAGATGTGTGAATAGAAGCTTCTGTTAAGAAACTAATGTAAACCTGTTGAAATGACAGTAACAAGCTTGAAACGTCACAAAAAGCTCAGAACAGGCCGAAACGCACGTTTCCTGCATGGAGATGTGTGAATAGAAGCTTCTGTTAAGAAACTAATGTAAACCTGTTGAAATGACAGTAACAAGCTTGAAACGTCAAAAAGCTCAGAACAGGCCGAAACGCACGCTTCCTGCATGGAGATGTGTGAATAGAAGCTTCTGTTAAGAAACTAATGTAAACCTGTTGAAATGACAGTAACAAGCTTGAAACGTCACAAAAGCTCAGAACAGGCCGAAACGCACGTTTCCTGCATGGAGATGTGTGAATAGAAGCTTCTGTTAAGAAACTAATGTAAACCTGTTGAAATGACAGTAACAAGCTTGAAACGTCACAAAAGCTCAGAACAGGCCGAAACGCACGTTTCCTGCATGGAGATGTGTGAATAGAAGCTTCTGTTAAGAAACTAATGTAAACCTGTTGAAATGACAGTAACAAGCTTGAAACGTCACAAAAAGCTCAGAACAGGCCGAAACGCACGTTTCCTGCATGGAGATGTGTGAATAGAAGCTTCTGTTAAGAAACTAATGTAAACCTGTTGAAATGACAGTAACAAGCTTGAAACGTCACAAAAAGCTCAGAACAGGCCGAAACGCACGTTTCCTGCATGGAGATGTGTGAATAGAAGCTTCTGTTAAGAAACTAATGTAAACCTGTTGAAATGACAGTAACAAGCTTGAAACGTCACAAAAGCTCAGAACAGGCCGAAACGCACGTTTCCTGCATGGAGATGTGTGAATAGAAGCTTCTGTTAAGAAACTAATGTAAACCTGTTGAAATGACAGTAACAAGCTTGAAACGTCACAAAAAGCTCAGAACAGGCCGAAACGCACGTTTCCTGCATGGAGATGTGTGAATAGAAGCTTCTGTTAAGAAACTAATGTAAACCTGTTGAAATGACAGTAACAAGCTTGAAACGTCACAAAAGCTCAGAACAGGCCGAAACGCACGTTTCCTGCATGGAGATGTGTGAATAGAAGCTTCTGTTAAGAAACTAATGTAAACCTGTTGAAATGACAGTAACAAGCTTGAAACGTCACAAAAGCTCAGAACAGGCCGAAACGCACGCTTCCTGCATGGAGATGTGTGAATAGAAGCTTCTGTTAAGAAACTAATGTAAACCTGTTGAAATGACAGTAACAAGCTTGAAACGTCACAAAAAGCTCAGAACAGGCCGAAACGCACGTTTCCTGCATGGAGATGTGTGAATAGAAGCTTCTGTTAAGAAACTAATGTAAACCTGTTGAAATGACAGTAACAAGCTTGAAACGTCACAAAAAGCTCAGAACAGGCCGAACGCACGTTTCCTGCATGGAGATGTGTGAATAGAAGCTTCTGTTAAGAAACTAATGTAAACCTGTTGAAATGACAGTAACAAGCTTGAAACGTCACAAAAAGCTCAGAACAGGCCGAAACGCACGCTTCCTGCATGGAGATGTGTGAATAGAAGCTTCTGTTAAGAAACTAATGTAAACCTGTTGAAATGACAGTAACAAGCTTGAAACGTCACAAAAGCTCAGAACAGGCCGAAACGCACGTTTCCTGCATGGAGATGTGTGAATAGAAGCTTCTGTTAAGAAACTAATGTAAACCTGTTGAAATGACAGTAACAAGCTTGAAACGTCACAAAAGCTCAGAACAGGCCGAAACGCACGTTTCCTGCATGGAGATGTGTGAATAGAAGCTTCTGTTAAGAAACTAATGTAAACCTGTTGAAATGACAGTAACAAGCTTGAAACGTCACAAAAAGCTCAGAACAGGCCGAAACGCACGCTTCCTGCATGGAGATGTGTGAATAGAAGCTTCTGTTAAGAAACTAATGTAAACCTGTTGAAATGACAGTAACAAGCTTGAAACGTCACAAAAAGCTCAGAACAGGCCGAAACGCACGTTTCCTGCATGGAGATGTGTGAATAGAAGCTTCTGTTAAGAAACTAATGTAAACCTGTTGAAATGACAGTAACAAGCTTGAAACGTCACAAAAAGCTCAGAACAGGCCGAAACGCACGCTTCCTGCATGGAGATGTGAATAGAAGCTTCTGTTAAGAAACTAATGTAAACCTGTTGAAATGACAGTAACAAGCTTGAAACGTCACAAAAGCTCAGAACAGGCCGAAACGCACGTTTCCTGCATGGAGATGTGTGAATAGAAGCTTCTGTTAAGAAACTAATGTAAACCTGTTGAAATGACAGTAACAAGCTTGAAACGTCACAAAAGCTCAGAACAGGCCGAAACGCACGCTTCCTGCATGGAGATGTGTGAATAGAAGCTTCTGTTAAGAAACTAATGTAAACCTGTTGAAATGACAGTAACAAGCTTGAAACGTCACAAAAAGCTCAGAACAGGCCGAAACGCACGTTTCCTGCATGGAGATGTGTGAATAGAAGCTTCTGTTAAGAAACTAATGTAAACCTGTTGAAATGACAGTAACAAGCTTGAAACGTCACAAAAAGCTCAGAACAGGCCGAAACGCACGTTTCCTGCATGGAGATGTGTGAATAGAAGCTTCTGTTAAGAAACTAATGTAAACCTGTTGAAATGACAGTAACAAGCTTGAAACGTCACAAAAAGCTCAGAACAGGCCGAAACGCACGCTTCCTGCATGGAGATGTGTGAATAGAAGCTTCTGTTAAGAAACTAATGTAAACCTGTTGAAATGACAGTAACAAGCTTGAAACGTCACAAAAAGCTCAGAACAGGCCGAAACGCACGTTTCCTGCATGGAGATGTGTGAATAGAAGCTTCTGTTAAGAAACTAATGTAAACCTGTTGAAATGACAGTAACAAGCTTGAAACGTCACAAAAAGCTCAGAACAGGCCGAAACGCACGTTTCCTGCATGGAGATGTGTGAATAGAAGCTTCTGTTAAGAAACTAATGTAAACCTGTTGAAATGACAGTAACAAGCTTGAAACGTCACAAAAAGCTCAGAACAGGCCGAAACGCACGTTTCCTGCATGGAGATGTGTGAATAGAAGCTTCTGTTAAGAAACTAATGTAAACCTGTTGAAATGACAGTAACAAGCTTGAAACGTCACAAAAGCTCAGAACAGGCCGAAACGCACGCTTCCTGCATGGAGATGTGTGAATAGAAGCTTCTGTTAAGAAACTAATGTAAACCTGTTGAAATGACAGTAACAAGCTTGAAACGTCACAAAAGCTCAGAACAGGCCGAAACGCACGTTTCTGCATGGAGATGTGTGAATAGAAGCTTCTGTTAAGAAACTAATGTAAACCTGTTGAAATGACAGTAACAAGCTTGAAACGTCACAAAAGCTCAGAACAGGCCGAAACGCACGTTTCCTGCATGGAGATGTGTGAATAGAAGCTTCTGTTAAGAAACTAATGTAAACCTGTTGAAATGACAGTAACAAGCTTGAAACGTCACAAAAAGCTCAGAACAGGCCGAAACGCACGTTTCCTGCATGGAGATGTGTGAATAGAAGCTTCTGTTAAGAAACTAATGTAAACCTGTTGAAATGACAGTAACAAGCTTGAAACGTCACAAAAAGCTCAGAACAGGCCGAAACGCACGTTTCCTGCATGGAGATGTGTGAATAGAAGCTTCTGTTAAGAAACTAATGTAAACCTGTTGAAATGACAGTAACAAGCTTGAAACGTCACAAAAAGCTCAGAACAGGCCGAAACGCACGCTTCCTGCATGGAGATGTGTGAATAGAAGCTTCTGTTAAGAAACTAATGTAAACCTGTTGAAATGACAGTAACAAGCTTGAAACGTCACAAAAGCTCAGAACAGGCCGAAACGCACGTTTCCTGCATGGAGATGTGTGAATAGAAGCTTCTGTTAAGAAACTAATGTAAACCTGTTGAAATGACAGTAACAAGCTTGAAACGTCACAAAAAGCTCAGAACAGGCCGAAACGCACGTTTCCTGCATGGAGATGTGTGAATAGAAGCTTCTGTTAAGAAACTAATGTAAACCTGTTGAAATGACAGTAACAAGCTTGAAACGTCACAAAAAGCTCAGAACAGGCCGAAACGCACGTTTCTGCATGGAGATGTGTGAATAGAAGCTTCTGTTAAGAAACTAATGTAAACCTGTTGAAATGACAGTAACAAGCTTGAAACGTCACAAAAAGCTCAGAACAGGCCGACACGCACGCTTCCTGCATGGAGATGTGTGAATAGAAGCTTCTGTTAAGAAACTAATGTAAACCTGTTGAAATGACAGTAACAAGCTTGAAACGTCACAAAAGCTCAGAACAGGCCGAAACGCACGTTTCCTGCATGGAGATGTGTGAATAGAAGCTTCTGTTAAGAAACTAATGTAAACCTGTTGAAATGACAGTAACAAGCTTGAAACGTCACAAAAAGCTCAGAACAGGCCGAAACGCACGCTTCCTGCATGGAGATGTGTGAATAGAAGCTTCTGTTAAGAAACTAATGTAAACCTGTTGAAATGACAGTAACAAGCTTGAAACGTCACAAAAGCTCAGAACAGGCCGAAACGCACGTTTCCTGCATGGAGATGTGTGAATAGAAGCTTCTGTTAAGAAACTAATGTAAACCTGTTGAAATGACAGTAACAAGCTTGAAACGTCACAAAAAGCTCAGAACAGGCCGAAACGCACGTTTCCTGCATGGAGATGTGTGAATAGAAGCTTCTGTTAAGAAACTAATGTAAACCTGTTGAAATGACAGTAACAAGCTTGAAACGTCACAAAAAGCTCAGAACAGGCCGAAACGCACGCTTCCTGCATGGAGATGTGTGAATAGAAGCTTCTGTTAAGAAACTAATGTAAACCTGTTGAAATGACAGTAACAAGCTTGAAACGTCACAAAAAGCTCAGAACAGGCCGAAACGCACGCTTCCTGCATGGAGATGTGTGAATAGAAGCTTCTGTTAAGAAACTAATGTAAACCTGTTGAAATGACAGTAACAAGCTTGAAACGTCACAAAAAGCTCAGAACAGGCCGAAACGCACGTTTCCTGCATGGAGATGTGTGAATAGAAGCTTCTGTTAAGAAACTAATGTAAACCTGTTGAAATGACAGTAACAAGCTTGAAACGTCACAAAAGCTCAGAACAGGCCGACGCACGTTTCCTGCATGGAGATGTGTGAATAGAAGCTTCTGTTAAGAAACTAATGTAAACCTGTTGAAATGACAGTAACAAGCTTGAAACGTCACAAAAGCTCAGAACAGGCCGAAACGCACGCTTCCTGCATGGAGATGTGTGAATAGAAGCTTCTGTTAAGAAACTAATGTAAACCTGTTGAAATGACAGTAACAAGCTTGAAACGTCACAAAAGCTCAGAACAGGCCGAAACGCACGTTTCCTGCATGGAGATGTGTGAATAGAAGCTTCTGTTAAGAAACTAATGTAAACCTGTTGAAATGACAGTAACAAGCTTGAAACGTCACAAAAAGCTCAGAACAGGCCGAAACGCACGATGCATGGAGATGTGTGAATAGAAGCTTCTGTTAAGAAACTAATGTAAACCTGTTGAAATGACAGTAACAAGCTTGAAACGTCACAAAAGCTCAGAACAGGCCGAAACGCACGTTTCCTGCATGGAGATGTGTGAATAGAAGCTTCTGTTAAGAAACTAATGTAAACCTGTTGAAATGACAGTAACAAGCTTGAAACGTCACAAAAGCTCAGAACAGGCCGAAACGCACGTTTCCTGCATGGAGATGTGTGAATAGAAGCTTCTGTTAAGAAACTAATGTAAACCTGTTGAAATGACAGTAACAAGCTTGAAACGTCACAAAAAGCTCAGAACAGGCCGAAACGCACGTTTCCTGCATGGAGATGTGTGAATAGAAGCTTCTGTTAAGAAACTAATGTAAACCTGTTGAAATGACAGTAACAAGCTTGAAACGTCACAAAAAGCTCAGAACAGGCCGAAACGCACCTTTCCTGCATGGAGATGTGTGAATAGAAGCTTCTGTTAAGAAACTAATGTAAACCTGTTGAAATGACAGTAACAAGCTTGAAACGTCACAAAAGCTCAGAACAGGCCGAAACGCACGTTTCCTGCATGGAGATGTGTGAATAGAAGCTTCTGTTAAGAAACTAATGTAAACCTGTTGAAATGACAGTAACAAGCTTGAAACGTCACAAAAAGCTCAGAACAGGCCGAAACGCACGTTTCCTGCATGGAGATGTGTGAATAGAAGCTTCTGTTAAGAAACTAATGTAAACCTGTTGAAATGACAGTAACAAGCTTGAAACGTCACAAAAAGCTCAGAACAGGCCGAAACGCACGCTTCCTGCATGGAGATGTGTGAATAGAAGCTTCTGTTAAGAAACTAATGTAAACCTGTTGAAATGACAGTAACAAGCTTGAAACGTCACAAAAGCTCAGAACAGGCCGAAACGCACGTTTCCTGCATGGAGATGTGTGAATAGAAGCTTCTGTTAAGAAACTAATGTAAACCTGTTGAAATGACAGTAACAAGCTTGAAACGTCACAAAAAGCTCAGAACAGGCCGAAACGCACGTTTCCTGCATGGAGATGTGTGAATAGAAGCTTCTGTTAAGAAACTAATGTAAACCTGTTGAAATGACAGTAACAAGCTTGAAACGTCACAAAAGCTCAGAACAGGCCGAAACGCACGTTTCCTGCATGGAGATGTGTATAGAAGCTTCTGTTAAGAAACTAATGTAAACCTGTTGAAATGACAGTAACAAGCTTGAAACGTCACAAAAGCTCAGAACAGGCCGAAACGCACGTTTCCTGCATGGAGATGTGTGAATAGAAGCTTCTGTTAAGAAACTAATGTAAACCTGTTGAAATGACAGTAACAAGCTTGAAACGTCACAAAAAGCTCAGAACAGGCCGAAACGCACGTTTCCTGCATGGAGATGTGTGAATAGAAGCTTCTGTTAAGAAACTAATGTAAACCTGTTGAAATGACAGTAACAAGCTTGAAACGTCACAAAAAGCTCAGAACAGGCCAAAGCGCACGTTTCCTGCATGGAGATGTGTGTATAGCAGCAACTGTTAAGAAACTAATGTAAATTCCCATCATGAAACAGCCTCTGTCAGTCTCCCAGTCGAGTTTGAAGCTTATTGTAGCTTAAATGACTGTTCCTTACATTAAAGGGTCTCGCACCAGCAAACCGGGCCTTCTCTAATTAACATACATACAATGTTGGGCCTGCACATGTTATCCAGCGCCCCCCCTCATATTTGCAGTCAAATTGTGTCCCTTCCCGTCGGGCTACAGGGACAAATCAGGTGTCAGAGCGTCCGGCAAGACCTTAGCTGCGCGGCAAAAGTGACGGCGAGTCAATACGGCCAAATTTGGCAAAATAGGCCTCAATCTGGCAAATAAAGCTAACTGAGCAACAGGATTCAGTGAGGCCTTTATGACCTTTATAGTGTAATAGGGCAATTAAAGAGCTTTAAATGGATTTACAGCTTCAAAATTAGCATTTCCAATCTGCGCGACACCCGGGATTGAGCTGCGGTGTTTTCGGGGCCCTACGTGGCCCCTGTAAAGAACTGGCATTGCCGAGGGTCTAGGAGGCTGGGAGTTAAATTTCCATCATGGTACAGCATCTGTGAGTCTCCCAGTCAAGTTTGAAGCTTATTGTACCTCAAATGACTGTTCCTTACGTTAAAGGGTCTCGCACCAGCAAACCGGGCCTTCTCTAATTGAAATACATACAATGTTGGGCCTGCACATGTTATCCAGCGCCCCCCTCATATTTGCAGTCAAATTGTGTCCCTTCCTGTCGGGCTACAGGGACAAATCAGGTGTCAGAGCGACCAAATTTGGCCAAACAGGCCTCAATCTGGCAAATAAAGCTAACTGAGCAACAGGATTCAGTGAGGCCTTCATGACCTTTATAGTGTAATAGGGCAATTAAAGAGCTTTAAATGGATTTACAGCTTCAAAATTAGCATGACCGATCTGCGCGACACCCGGGATTGAGCTGCGGTGTTTTCGGGGCCCTACGTGGCCCCTGTAAAGAACTGGCTTTGCCGAGGGTCTAGAAGGCTGGGAGTTAAATTTCCATCATGGTACAGCATCTGTGAGTCTCCCAGTCAAGTTTGAAGCTTATTGTACCTCAAATGACTGTTCCTTACGTTAAAGGGTCTCGCACCAGCAAACCGGGCCTTCTCTAATTGAAATACATACAATGTTGGGCCTGCACATGTTATCCAGCGCCCCCCTCATATTTGCAGTCAAATTGTGTCCCTTCCCGTCGGGCTACAGGGACAAATCAGGTGTCAGAGCGTCCGGCAAGACCTCAGCTGCAAAAGTGACGGTGAGTCAATACGACCAATTTGGCCAAACAGGCCTCAATCTGGCAAATAAAGCTAACTGAGCAACAGGATTCAGTGAGGCCTTCATGACCTTTATAGTGTAATAGGGCAATTAAAGAGCTTTAAATGGATTTACAGCTTCAAAATTAGCATGCCCAATCTGCGCGACACGCGGGATTGAGCTGCCGTGTTTTCGGGGTCCTACGTGGCCCCTGTAAAGAACTGGCTTTGCCGAGGGTCTAGGAGGCTGGGAGTTAAATTTCCATCATGGTACAGCATCTGTGACTCTCCCAGTCAAGTTTGACGCTTATTGTACCTCAAATGACTGTTCCTTACATTAAAGGGTCTCGCACCAGCAAACCGGGCCTTCTCTAATTGAAATACATACAATGTTGGGCCTGCACCTGTTATCCAGCGCCCCCCTCATATTTGCAGTCAAATTGTGTCCCTTCCCGTCGGGCTACAGGGACAAATCAGGTGTCAGAGCGTCCGGCAAGACCTCAGCTGCGCGGCAAAAGTGACGGCAAGTCAATACGACCAATTTGGCCAAACAGGCCTCAATCTGGCAAATAAAGCTAACTGAGCAACAGGATTCAGTGAGGCCTTCATGACCTTTATAGTGTAATAGGGCAATTAAAGAGCTTTAAATGGATTTACAGCTTCAAAATTAGCATGACCGATCTGCGCGACACCCTGGATTGAGCTGCCGTGTTTTCGGGGCCCTACGTGGCCCCTGTAAAGAACTGGCTTTGCCGAGGGTCTAGAAGGCTGGGAGTTAAATTTCCATCATGGTACAGCCTCTGTGAGTCTCCCAGTCGAGTTTGAAGCTTATTGTAGCTCAAATGACTGTTCCTTACATTAAAGGGTCTCGCACCAGCAAGCAGGGCCTTCTCTAATTGAAATACATACAATGTTGGGCCTGCACATGTTATCTAGCGCCCCCCTCATATTTGCAGTCAAATTGTGTCCCTTCCCGTCGGGCTACAGGGACAAATCAGGTGTTAGAGCGTCCGGCAAGACCTCAGCTGCAAAAGTGACGGCGAGTCAATACGACCAATTTGGCCAAACAGGCCTCAATCTGGCAAATAAAGCTAACTGAGCAACAGGATTCAGTGAGGCCTTCATGACCTTTATAGTGTAATAGGGCAATTAAAGAGCTTTAAATGGATTTACAGCTTCAAAATTAGCATGCCCAATCTGCGCGACACCCGGGATTGAGCTGCCGTGTTTTCGGGGTCCTACGTGGCCCCTGTAAAGAATTGGCTTTGCCGAGGGTCTAGGAGGCTGGGAGTTAAATTTCCATCATGGTAAAGCATCTGTGACTCTCCCAGTCAAGTTTGACGCTTATTGTACCTCAAATGACTGTTCCTTACATTAAAGGGTCTCGCACCAGCAAACCGGGCCTTCTCTAATTGAAGTACATACAATGTTGGGCCTGCACCTGTTATCCAGCGCCCCCCTCATATTTGCAGTCAAATTGTGTCCCTTCCCGTCGGGCTACAGGGACAAATCAGGTGTCAGAGCGTCCGGCAAGACCTCAGCTGCGTGGCGAAAGCGACGGCGAGTTGATACGACCAAATTTGGCCAAACAGGCCTCAATCTGGCAAATAAAGGCACCTGATTAACAGGATTCAGTGAGGCCTTCATGACCTTTGTGACCTTTATAGTGTAATAGGGCAATTAAAGAGCTTTAAATGGATTTACAGCATCAAAATTAGCATGACCGATCTGCGCGACACCCTGCATTGAGCTGCG
This sequence comes from Percina caprodes, assembly GCA_013375575.1. Lineage (NCBI taxonomy): Eukaryota > Metazoa > Chordata > Actinopteri > Perciformes > Percidae > Percina > Percina caprodes. The sequence continues at coordinate 155,386 of JABXJD010000777.1, read as the reverse complement.
GTGTTTTCGGGGCCCTACGTTGCCCCTGTAAAGAACTGGCTTTGCCGAGGGTCTAGAAGGCTGGGAGTTAAATTCCCATCATGAAACAGACTCTGTGAGTCTCCCAGTCGAGTTTGAAGCTTATTGTAGCTCAAATGACTGTTCATTACATTAAAGGGTCTCGCACCAGCAAACCGGGCCTTCTCTAATTGAAATACATACAATGTTGGGCCTGCACATGTTATCTAGCGCCCCCCTCATATTTGCAGTCAAATTGTGTCCCTTCCTTTCTGGCTACAGGGACAAAATATACTTGATATTAATAACTTCAGGGGCCCCCCCATGGACGCCCCCAGGGGCCCCTAAGGAGGCCCAACATCCCAGTTTGAACCCAACTTCTCATTGGGGGTCCCTCGCAATTAAACCTTCTGCTTCATATATAATACAGCTGTCCTTGGGCTTGGCACAAGTAAACCAAAAGGACCCAGCTGTGCCCACGGATCCCAATGGGACCCAATGGGACCCAACTTGGCCAAATGGGAGTCAAGTTTCTTGGCACAGTGGGTCTCAACTTGGCCCAATGGAGACCAATGGGACCCAATTTGGCCAATAGAAGTTGGGCCTATGAGCCCCAATTTGGCCACATGGGAAACAATGGGACCCAGCTGTGCCCATGGATCCCAATGGGACCCAACTTGGCCCAATGGAGCCCAATTGGGCCCAATTACGCAACCCAATGTTGTTTTGCTGGATACTAACATGTTATACAGAGACACATGTTATACTAACACTTATACGGAGATGTTGGACTTTTTAACCGGCAGCGGAAAAAAATTGCGCCCCCTTTAATTTTTTTGGTGCTGCAACAGACCCAACTTCTTCCAGGAAGGTCGTAGAGCGATAATTTTTTTTTATTGGAATCAGAAAAATCTAAATAAATATAGGACGAAGGGAAGTAAAGGTTAGGGAGGCATTTTTGGAGACGCCGGGAGAGTCTGATTCATGCAATTTTACCCCGAGCCGGTCCATAATTAGGGTTAGGGGGTTAGGGTTAGGAGAGGGTAAAAACGTAGTGCCCTGGATGGGCGCTGCGAGGGGCACGGGCACAAGGGGACCCCCGGTGTGAATAAAACACTTTGAGTCTCCTTAAAAAACCTGGTTAGGTTCTAAAAAGCAGTTTAAAAGAAAGGCCAATGCTCAGAGCAGGACCACAGAACCACAGGACAGGGCAGGCAGCGGGAACATAAAACTTTAAATAAAAGGTCTCCTCCATTCCTGCTCCGGCTCCTCCATCCGAGACACTACAGTAAAATTACAATAATTAAAATATATGAACAAATACAGAAAAGAAAAGAAAGAAAAGGAAGAAAAAAGAGGGAGGAAAATTATAAAGATAAATAAAATAAATTAAATTCATCAAATATATAGAAAGATAATAAGAACTATGTTTGATAAATAAAAAGCCCGGTGTCCAATAAAAAATACTTTTAAAACCATATTTAAAAGTACTAAAAATACTGTATGAATTACTTGCCCCTAAAGATAAAAAATACACAAACCATTAAAATTAGTATACGTGCTTAAAAAAGTGCCATAAAAACATGAAGAGCCATGCAATAATAAATAAAATAATGATAAAACATTTAAAATACATCATAGAATAAAAACACACACTGTTAGTCCCATGTATAAAACCAATGGTACGTGTATCGTCATGTTAAAATACAGAGGCAAGCAATTCATGGCGTAAAACAAAACAATAAATATTAATAATCCCTTTGTAAAAAATTCCCGTATAAACACCCAAGAATAAAAATCATAAGAGAACACCAAGGCATATTTAATAACTTTATTTAAAAGAAGTAAACATATAAAATTCTATCTATATATGGGTCGGCTGCCCCCCTGCAGGCAGAAATTGGTTGCTTTAAAAGAAAAAGTAAAAAGCATTATATAGAATAAAAAGGTCATAAAAATAAAAAGAAAGAAAAAGGAAAGGAAAGAGAATATATAGGGGAGTTAAAAGGCAGGTTCTGATGCGCTGCAGGGGGGGTCCCGATAAAATCTGAGGAGAGAGGAGACCAGAGCAGTAGGAGGGAAAGGTTTTTAGAAGATAAAAACTTAATTAAAAAGAGAGAAGCGGATCCACATCAATATCTTTCATTAAGACCCATAGGGTCTATGGTTTTCAAAAAATGGATCCACTTCCTCTCCGCCGCCCGACGCTGACCCGTGGTCCAGGCTCTTTTGCTCTCCAGGCCCATGCTCTGAACATTTTGAGGGCCGTGGAGTTTAAAATGTGCATATAAAACAGTTGTGCCATCGCCCTTGTTTAAAATGTATTGGTGTTGTTTTATCCGTAAATAGAGAGCATTTCTTGTCTCCCCCACATAAAATTTATGGCAGGTCCTGCACCTAATTGCGTAGACCACATTAATGGTGGTGTGCTGCAGGACCTGCCAAGGGTTAAAACCAGCTCTGCTGTGGGGGTTAAAAATGTGGGGAGATGAATAAAACCAATGTCCGAGCCTCAAGCGCTTCCCTAGGGTCCGTGTTCTTATTCAAGTTTGTGTGAACTAGTAAGTCTTTTAAGTTTTTGTTTCTTCTGTAGGCGGAGATCATGCGGTAGTCCCTCAGCACGTCACACTCTTGCCCCGCCCCCCGGAAGTTCCCCCTTATCGATGGAATGAAGTTTCTCAGATTCTCCGAGTAGGTAACAACCAAAGGGACGAGGGTCGAGCTAGACGGCTGGATGGCGCTTGTCTGGTCTCTGTTTGTGAGACCGCCGCCGACCTCCGCCTTGATCCCTCTAAGGAAGCGCCTCGAGTAAACCCTCAACCTCATCGCACTAAAAAGTGTCCTGGTGGCCACCTCCACGTGCTCCGGGAAGGTGCAGATCCTGTGGAAGCGTATCAGCTGGGACTTGATGAGGCCTCTGTACGTGTGTTTGGGGTGATAGCTGGTTTTATGAAGGAGTGCATGGCAATCTGTGTCCTTGAAATACACCTTAGTGGCTAGTGTCTTTGACTGGTCGCCGGAGCCGTGGAAGAAGACCCTCGTATCGAGGAACTCCACTGTAACGGGTTGAAGGGTGTGTTTGAGTTTTATTTTAGGATGGTGTGAGTTGAGGGTGTCCAGGAAGGTCAAGAAAGTCGGTTCTGTATTGTCCCATAGGCCAAAGATGTCGTCCAAGTACCGGAAATAAAGCAGAGGTTTGATGGTGAGTTTGTGAAAAGCTGTTTCCTCCCAATGGGCCAGATAGATGTCTGCGTACGACGGGGAGTACTTCCGGCCCATTGCACACCCGCACAGCTGGAGATAGTGTTTGTTGTTGAAAGTGAAGTCGTTCCTGGTGAGTGTGATGTGAAGTAGTTGCAAAATATGGCTGTCTGGTCTGGATGGATCAGGGTGCTTATTAAAAATGTGTTTTATTGCAGAAAGGCCAAGTGATGTTTCAATGTTGGTGTAAAGTGAGTCTATATCTATTGTAAAGAGGAGAGTGTGACCGGGTACCTGGAGGATTTTATTAACAAATTCATAGGTGTCCTTGATGTAGCTGGGATGCAGTTTAGAGAGTGGATTAATGAAGTGGTCTATGTATTCTGTGATGTTATAGGATTCTGATCCACAGTCACTAACTATTGGTCGGTCGACCGGAACAACAAAGGGGACCGTCCAAGTCACAGGAGGCTTATGGATCTTCGGGAGGAGGTAGAAGAGGCAAGACCTGGGCTCATCCGGACCGTCCAGGTATTTTTTCTGTTTCAAGTTGATGAATTTGTTTTGGTAAAGTTTATCTGTAATGTCCCTAATAAGTGTTTGTGTTTCTATTTGTAATGTGTTAGTTAGTGGTCTATAATATGTGGTGTCATTTAACTGTCTGTTGGCTTCTAAAATGTAATTGTTTTTGTCTTGAATAACTATTTGGCCCCCTTTATCAGCCGGTTTTATGACTATGTGTTTGTTATTACCTAATGAATTGATAATCTGTTTGTGTTCCTGACTAATGTTGGGTGCTCTGTGTGGAAAGGGGCGCCAATGTGTGAGTGCTTGGTTGTTTTTATTGATTAATTGTGTTATTTGTGGTGATATTGTGTCCGAGTGTGGTTCCCAGTGGGACGGTCCGGTGAAGAGCACAGGTTCTCGCCTCTGTCCTCCCTGAAAGTGATCCAGGAGTTTAAGCCTCCTGTGAAAGGTGTGTAGGTCCCCCCTGAGCTCCGGCCGGGTTGGAGGTTTGGGTGTGGGGATGAAAGTGAGGCCCTTTTCCAGGATCTCCAGCTGTGCAGGCGTGAGGGAGAAAACAGCAGAGAGGTTAGTTATATTTGACTGGGGGGTTGTACTATGACAGTTGGTCCCCGTTATGAGTTTAATTGTTGTTTCCAGTACTTGAACAACATCTCGGCCGTGTCTGATGTCCAATGGATGTGGTCTCTGGCTGTCCGGAAAAGAAGTGGATTAATTTCTGCAAGAAAGGTATATTTTGAGGTTATTGCATTATTGAGGGTGGTTAGTAGTGCCTGCTGGCGTGGATTCAACCTGTTGGAAAAGTTTATTACAGGGATTAGGGTTAGGGTTAGGGGTTAGGGGTTAGGGGTTAGGGTTAGGTTCTGGAAGAAAAAACCTCGCCGCCGAAGGCGGGGAGGTTTTGGAGCGCTGACTACTGTAAGGGCCCAGATCCCACCAACCCAACCCCCACAAACCCCCGGGGGAGCCCCAGAACACTAGCCACTGTGTCTAAAGAAATTTAGCACAGAATGTGGGAAAAAGGGTAGAGTAGGTAGTTAGGTGGGAGGTTGGAAATGAGGGTCAGGAATAGAATAGGTAGAGTGTTAAGGTAAGAGTTCAGGGGTTAGGGAATTATGGATAAGGTTGGGGTAGGGGATGGAGATGTGGGTCAAAGTAGGGGTTGGGGGGTAAAAGATAGGGGAGTTGGGGATTGGGTAAGAATGATGGGTGGTATTAGGGGGATGGGAATACGGGATTAGGGGGGGTTTTAAAGGTTGGGGTAGGGGAGTTAGGAAAGCAGATGGGGTGAGGATAGGGAAGAGGGTAGGGGTTAGGGTTAAGGGGATGGGGTAGAGGGAAGAATGGGAGGTGAAGGAGGGGTAGAGGGTTGAGGTTAGGGTAAGGGATAAGGGGTGGGGGTTAGAATTGAGGGGTAGGGATAGAGAGAGGAGAGGGGTAGGGTATGATGGAGGGGTGGGGAGGTGAGTGAGGTAAGAGATAGGGGGTTGGGATTAGGGGAAAAGGTTGGAGAAAGGGGTATAGGTTAAGGTTAGAATAGAGGGGTAGGGGTAGGAATGGAGAGTAGAGATTACCAAGGAGTAGAGAACTGCCAAGGGTTAAAACCAGCTCTGCTGTGGGGGTTAAAAATGTGTGGGAGATGAATAAAACCGATATCCGAACCTCGAAGCGCTTCCCTAGGGTCTGTGTTCTTATTCAGGTTTGTATGGTAGATCCTTTAGGTTTTTGTTTCTCCTGTAGGCGGAGATCATACGGCAGTTTCTCAGCACGTCACACTCTTGCCCTGCCCCCCGGAAGTTCCTTTTTATCAATGGAATGAAGTTTCTCAAATTCTCAGAGTAGGTAACAACCAAAGGTACGAGGGTCGAGCTATACGGCTGGATGGCGCTGGTCTGGTCTCTGTTTGTGAGACCGCTGCTGACCCCCGCCTTGATCCCTCTAAGGAAGCGCCTCGAGTAACCCCTCAACCTCATCGCACTAAAAAGTGTCCTAGTGGCCTCCTCCACGTGCTCCGGGAAGGTGCAGATCCTGTGGAAGCGTATCAGCTCGGACTTGATGAGGCCTCTGTACGTGTGTTTGGGGTGATAGCTGGTTTTATGAAGGAGTGCATGGCGATCTGTGTGCTTGAAATACACCTTAGTGGCTAGTGTCTTTGAATGGTCGCCGGAGCTGTGGAAGAAGACCCTCGTATCGAGGAACTCCACTGTAACGGGTTGAAGGGTGTGTTTGAGTTTTATTTTAGGATGGTGTGAGTTGAGGGTGTCCAGGAAGGTCAGGAAAGTCAGTTCTGTGTTGTCCCATAGGCCGAAGATGTCGTCCAAGTACCGGAAATAAAGCAGAGGTTTGATGCTGAGTTTGTGAAAAGCTGTTTCCTCCCAATGGGCCAGATAGATGTCTGCGTACGACAGGGAGTACTTCCGGCCCATTGCACACCCACACAGCTGGAGATAGTGTTTATTGTTGAAGGTGAAGTCGTTCCTGGTGAGTTTGATCTGGAGTAATTGCAAAATATGGCTGTCTGGTCTAGATGGGTCAGGGTGCTTATTAAAAATGTGTTTTATGGCAGAGAGGCCAAGTGATGTTTCAATATTAGTGTAAAGTGAGTCTATGTCTATTGTAAAGTGGAGAGTGTGACTGGGTACCTGGAGGCTATTTTTTCTGTTTAAAGTTGATGAATTTGTTTTGGTAAAGTTTGTCTGTAATGTCCCTAATAAGTGTTTGTGTTTCTATTTGTAATGTGTTAGTAAGTGGTCTATAATATGTGGTGTCATTTAACTGTCTGTTGGCTTCTAAAATGTAATTGTTCTTGTCTTGAATAACTATTTGGCCCCCTTTATCTGCAGGTTTTATGACTATGTGTTTGTTATTACCTAATGAATTAATAATCTGTTTGTGTTCCTGACTAATGTTGGGTGCTCTGTGTGGAAAGGGGCGGCAATGTGTGAGTGCTTGGTTGTTTTCATTGATTAATTGTGTTATTTGTGGTGATATTGTGTCCGAGTGTGGTTCCCAGTGGGACGGTCCGGTGAAGAGCACAGGTTCTCGCCTCTGTCCTCCCTGAAAGTGATCCAGGAGTTTAAGCCTCCTGTGAAAGGTGTGTAGGTCCCCCCTGAGCTCCGGCCGGGTTGGAGGTTTGGGTGTGGGGATAAAGGTGAGGCCCTTTTCCAGGATCTCCAGCTGTGTAGGCGTGAGGGAGAAAACAGCAGAGAGATTAGTTATATTTGACTGGGGGGTTGTACTATGACAGTTGGTCCCCGTTATTAGTTTAATTGTTGTTTCCAGTACTTGAACAACATCTCGGCCCTGTGTCTGCTGTCCAATGGATGTGGTCTCTGGCTGTTCGGAAAAGAAGTGGATTAATTTCTGCGAGGAAGGTATATTTTGAGGTTATTGCATTATTGAGGGTGGTTAGTAGTGCCTGCTGGCGTGGATTCAACCTGTTGGAAAAGTTTATTACAGGGATGTAGATGGTGGCGTTTGGAAAAGTAGTGTGACCAGTTTTTACCATCTGCTGTAGCTGTTTGAATATGGTAGTCTGTTCATGTTCTGAAAGGCAGTTATTGAGTCCGGCTGAAAGGATGACGTGCTGTGTGTCTGGTTGTGGGTGTAGTTTTTTTAAGATGGCTGTTATGTGATGGAAGGTAGCTCCGGGGTAACTGTCAACCTGTATATCTGGGTCTGTGAAAGATGGGATGCGTGAGAGGTTGGAGTCCCCCAAAAAGAGGGTCCGCTTCCCCACCTCCAGCGACCAGTCCTGTATTTTTCTAAAAGTGCGTGGGTGTGTGTGTGGTTCCGGGCGTCCTGGGGAGCCAGGTGCTGCCGCAGAGGCCCCGTTTGGGGTAGAGGTGGATAACTCAGATGTTTGGGGTGGAAGCAGCTTTTCGCTTTTCATTTGTCCCTTTCTCATCATTGTTTTACATCCACCTCAGTGGTTGAGTTTCCCCCACAGGGCCCTGCAGCTAACAGCTCTGGCTCCCTCTGCTGTATGTGTGCTGAAATGGATTCTGGGGGAGAAAGATGTGAAATGGGGTTACTACATGGGAGAGCAACATTGGTTATGATATTACTGTGGACAGTGTGGGTTATGTCAGGTGGTGGAGGGGGGGAGGCTGGGGGGCAGGTAAGGGACCCAGCCCCAGCCAACCCATGCTGCCGGAGTGGAGGATGATCTTGGGAGGGATGGGAGAGGGACAGCTACAGGAGGGGTAGGATGAGGTGGGGTAAGAAGGGGAAGGAGTGAGGAAGAGGGTAGGGGGAGGGGGGGACCTGCTGGTTCTGGAAGTGGTGGATAGTGGTTAGGGGAGAGCTGAGGTGGCGGAGGGGCCTCCTCCATCTGGGGACCCCTAGAGATGAGGTCCCTCAGCGTGGCGACAGAGGAGGCCGTAAGTTTCCTCCTGTACCTTACCCTCCCCCACTGGATGGATTTAGTGAAGGATGCATGTACGAATGGTGGGAGGTCCTGCAGCAGTGTGGCAATGACTGTATCATAATGTTCCCTAAGTATGGTGATGTTATTGTGCATCCAAGTATCCGTTTTGAGTTTAACCAAGTCCAGTGTGTTATTGTTGGGGGAGGAGGGTTTGATGAAGGAGGTGAGTCTAGTGATGTGTTTCATCATGCCTTGTGGAAAAGTGCCCGTGTGCAGTGTGTGATTGATGATGTCTGAGTGGTGAATGGCCTGTAATAGTTTGAAGTATGTATTGGTGTGGAGATAGTTATGGTGAACTGTACTGTATGCAGGCTGGCTGTTGGCCCCCGAGGGAAGGGCAGGAAGCCTCACCCCCCGGAGCCAGCGCCAGCGGTGTAAACTTGTTGTGTAGTGGTATTGCCATGTTAGCCACAAAGCTGCAGGACGGCCCCAGCCGATAAAATCACCCACACAGGACCCGCAAAATGGCCGACCGGGCTGCACATAAAAATGGAGGGAATAAAATGGAGGGAAACCACCAGTGGAAAAAAATTGTTTTTTAAAAAATAAAAATAAAAAGCCTGTTCAAATAGGCCACATAAAACCCTGGTACCTGAAGATTAACAATAAAATGAAAGGAGAAAGGGATTAAGAAAGTTAGGAGAAAGAAAGAGAAGGGCAGGTTCCTTAAAACTGGAATAAAACGTTAATGAGGTTAAAAATAACTTAAAACTCACAGGTTCGGAGGCCTTGTGTTGTTTAGGCCATTTTTCCGAATAGAGAGGTGCCCCCTTGGGCACCCCTGGGTCACACAGTATTTAAACAATTAAAAGGGGATAAAAAGCCGCATGGAAAGCCATCTTATGTAGGTGGTGAGTCGGAGATCTTCGGTGTGCACACACAAAATGTTTACCTTCCTAAGACTCACCCTTTTGGTGTCCTGGCTGGTCGGCTGGTTGTAAAATGAATCCTCCTTAAAATTTGACTGTTTGCAGGTTAAAATCCTCCTGTGAACATAAAAGCAATTGCTGCTTTAAAAAAAAGGGGGGTTAAAATCCCAGTAAAACAGGTTCCATAAAAGGTTTTAAAAAAAGAAGTTAAAAGTAGCGCTTTCAAAGTTTCGCCAACTGTTCGGCTTCCTCAGGAGAGTATGAGGTATGAGTATGAGGTTTACAGTAGTTTCTTACTAGTAGTTGCTATACACACATCTCCATGCAGGAAACGTGCGTTTCAGCCTCTTTTGATGATTTTTTGATGCTTTAACCTTTTTAATATCATTTGAACAGGTTTATTTTAGTTTTTTAACATTAGCGGATATTAACACATCTCCATGCAAGAAACGTGCGTTTCTGCCTCTTCTGATGTTTTTTTTTAATGTTTTTACCTTGTTACTGTCATTTCAATAGTTTTAAATTAGATTCTTAACAGTAGCTGCTATACACAAATCTCCATGCAGTAAACGTGCTTTTCAGACTCTTCTGATGTTTTTTGGATGTTTTAACCTTGTTAATGTCAGTTCAACAGGTTTACATTAGTTTCTTAAAAGTAGTTGCTATACACACATCTCCATGCAGGAAACATGCTTTTCGGCCTCTTCTGATGTTTTTGTGATGTTTTTATCTTGTTACTGTCATTTCAACAGGTTTACATTAGTTTCTTAACAGTAGCTGCTACGTACACATATCCAAGCAGGAAACGTGCATTTGGGCCTCTTCTGATGTATTTTTCATGTTTTAACCTTGTTACTATCATTTCAACAGGTTTACTTTAGTTTCTTAACTGTAGCTGATATAAACACATCTCCATGCAGGAAACGTGCGTTTTGGCCTCTTCTGATGTTTTTGTGATATTTTAACCTTGTTACTGACATTTCAACCGGTTTACATTAGTCTCTTAACAGTAGCTTCTACACACACATATCCAAGCAGGAAACGTGCATTTAGGCCTCTTCTGATGTTTTTTGGATGTTTTAACCTTGTTACTGTCAGTTCAACAGGTATACATGAGTTTCTTAACAGTAGTTGCTATACACACATCTTCATGCAGGAAACGTGCGTTTCGGCCTCTTTTGATGTATTTTTCATGTTTTAACCTTGTTACTGTCATTTCAACAGGTTTACATTAGTTTCTTACTAGTAGCTGCTATACACACATATCCATGCAGGAAACGTGCGTTTCGGCCTCTTTTGATGTTTTTGTGATGTTTTTACCTTTTTACTATCATTTCAACAGGTTTACATTAGTTTCTTACTAGTAGCGGCTATACACACATATCCAAGCAAGAAACGTGCATTTCGGCCTCTTTTGATGTTTTTGTGATGTTTTTACCTTGTTACTATCATTTCAACAGGTTTACATTAGTTTCTTACTAGTAGCTGCTATACACACATCTCTATGCAAGAACCGTGCATTTTGGCCTCTTCTGATGTTTTTGTGATGTTTTTACCTTTTTACTATCATTTCAACAGGTTTACATTAGTTTCTTACTAGTAGCGGCTATACACACATATCCAAGCAAGAAACGTGCATTTCGGCCTCTTTTGATGTTTTTGTGATGTTTTTACCTTGTTACTATCATTTCAACAGGTTTACATTAGTTTCTTACTAGTAGCTGCTATACACACATCTCTATGCAAGAACCGTGCATTTTGGCCTCTTCTGATGTTTTTGTGATGTTTTTACCATGTTACTATCATTTCAATAGTTTTACAATAGTTTCTTAACATAGCTGCTACACACACGTATCCAAGCAGGAAACGTGCATTTCGGCCTCTTTTGATGTTTTTGTGATGTTTTTTCCTTGTTACTATCATTTCATGAGGTTTACATTAGTTTCTTACTAGTAGCTGCTACACACACGTATCCAAGCAGGAAACGTGCTTTTCGGCCTCTTCTGATGTTTTTGTCATGTTTTTACCTTGTTACTGTCATTTCCACAGGTTTACATTAGTTTCTTACTAGTAGCTGCTATACACACATATCGATGCAGGAAATGTGCGTTTCGGGCTCTTTTGATGTATTTTTCATGTTTTAACCTTGTTACTATCATTTCAACAGGTTTACTTTAGTTTCTTAACTGTAGCTGATATAAACACATCTCCATGCAGGAAACGTGCGTTTTGACCTCTTCTAATGTTTTTGTGATGTTTTTACCTTGTTACTGTCAGTTCAACAGGTTTACATTAGTTTCTTAACAGTAGCTGCTATACACACATATCCATGCAGGAAACGTGCGTTTTGGCCTCTTCTGATGTTTTTGTGATGTTTTAACCTTGTTACTATCATTTCAACAGGTTTACCTTAGTTTCTTACTAGTAGTTGCTATACACACATATCCATGCAGGAAACGTGCGTTTCGGCCTCTTTTGATGTATTTTTCATGTTTTAACCTTGTTATTATCATTTCATCAGGTTTACTTTAGTTTCTTAACTGTAGTTGATATGAACACATCTCCATGCAAGAAACGTGCGTTTTGGCCTCTTATGATGTTTTTGTGATGTTTTAACCTTGTTACTATCATTTCAACAAGTTTACATTAGTTTCTGGACTGTAGCTGCAATACACACTTTTTCATGCAGGAAACATGCTTTTCGGCCTCTTCTGATGTTTTTGTGATGTTTTAACCTTGTTATTGTCATTTCAACAGGTTTACATTAGTTTCTTAACAGTAGCTGCTACACACACATCTCCATGCAGGAAACGTGCGTTTCGGCCTCTTTTGATGTATTTTTCATGTTTTAACCTTGTTATTATCATTTCATCAGGTTTACTTTAGTTTCTTAACTGTAGCTGATATGAACACATCTCCATGCAAGAAACGTGCGTTTTGGCCTCTTATGATGTTTTTGTGATGTTTTAACCTTGTTACTATCATTTCAACAAGTTTACATTAGTTTCTGGACTGTACCTGCAATACACACTTTTTCATGCAGGAAACATGCTTTTCGGCCTCTTCTGATGTTTTTGTGATGTTTTAACCTTGTTACTATCATTTCAACAGGTTTAAATTAGTTTCTTAACAGTAATTGCTATACACACATCTCCATGCAGGAAACTTGCGTTTCGGCCTCTTCTGATGTTTTTGTGATGTTTTTACCTTGTTACTGTCATTTCAACAGGTTTACATTAATTTCTTAACAGTAGCTGCTACATACACATATCCAAGCAGGAAAAGTGCGTTTTGGCCTCCTCTGATGTTTTTGTGATGTTTTCACCTTGTTACTGTCATTTCAACAGGTTTACATTAGTTTCTTAACAGTAGCGGATATAAGCACATTTCCATGAAGAAAATGTGCGTTTCGGCCTCTTCTGATGTTTTTGTGATGTTTTTATCTTGTTACTGTCATTTCAACAGGTTTACATTAGTTTCTTAACAGTAGCTGCTACGTACACATATCCATGCAGGAAACTTGCATTTCGGCCTCTTTTGATGTTTTTGTGATGTTTTTACCTTGTTACTATCATTTCAAAAGGTTTTCATTAGTTTCTTACTAGTAGCTGCTATACACACATCTCTATGCAAGAACCGTGCATTTTGGCCTCTTCTGATGTTTTTGTGATGTTCTTACCTTGTTACTATCATTTCAATAGTTTTACAATAGTTTCTTAACAGTAGCTGCTACACACACGTATCCAAGCAGGAAACGTGCATTTCGGCCTCTTTTGATGTTTTTGTGATGTTTTTTCCTTGTTACTATCATTTCAACAGGTTTACATTAGTTTCTTACTAGTAGCTGCTACACACACGTATCCAAGCAGGAAACGTGCTTTTCGGCCTCTTCTGATGTTTTTGTGATGTTTTTACCTTGTTACTGTCATTTCAACAGGTTTACATTCGTTTCTTACTAGTAGCTGCTATACACACATATCCATGCAGGAAATGTGCGTTTCGGCCTCTTTTGATGTATTTTTCATGTTTTAACCTTGTTACTATAATTTCAACAGGTTTACTTTAGTTTCTTAACTGTAGCTGATATAAACACATCTCCATGCAGGAATCGTGTGTTTTGGCCTCTTCTGATGTTTTTGTGATGTTTTAACCTTGTTACTATCATTTCAACAGGTTTACCTTAGTTTCTTACTAGTAGCTGCTATACACACATATCCATGCAGGAAACGTGTGTTTCGGCCTCTTTTGATGTATTTTTCATGTTTTAACCTTGTTACTATCATTTCATCAGGTTTACATTAGTTTCTTAACTGTAGCTGATATTCAATTCAATTCAATTTTATTTATAGTATCAATTCATAACAAGAGTTATCTCAAGACACTTTACAGATAGAGTAGGTCTAGACCAGATAGAGTAGGTCTAGACTACACTCCAGAATTTACAAGGACCCAACAGTTCTAGTAGTTCACTCCAGAGCAAGCAACAGTGCGACAGTGGCGAGGAAAAACTTCCTTTTAGGAAGAAACCTCGGACAGACCCAGGCTCTTGGTGGGCGGTGTCTGACGACCAGTTGGGGTTAGAATGAAGAGTGGCAATAACAGCCACAGAAAAGATAACAGTTTGTAGTAGTTCTTTGTAGTAGTTCATGGCTTAGCAGGGAATTGTGCGGCATTACAAGGCACAGCATGACGTAGCAGGATGAACACGGCATCGCAGGACGTGTAGCGGGAGCATGGCTACAGCTGCTACCATGATGATGGAGCCTCCCTGATCCGAGGGAACATGCTGGGGGGAAAAGAACATAAGGACTCCAGGGAATGACTCCCCAGAGCTAGGTTAGTAACAAGCATTTCTGGGACATAGATGCACACAAATGGAAAGATAGAAAGATAAAAAGATAGAGGAGAGAGGAGCTCAGTGTGTCAAAGGAAGTCCCCCAGCAATCTAAAACTGTTACAGCATAACTGGGAGAGCATAACTAACTAGGAGAGCATAACTAACTAGGAGAGCATGACTAACTAGGAGAGATAGGGTAAAGAGAGCTGCCGGATCGGGCTAGACTCTCCCCAACCGGATCGGGCTGTATGCCCTGCCTCCCTCTAGTTTTATTATATTATTGATTATATGATAGATAGATCTGACAACTATGACGAGAAGCAGGTAGGCCGGGTTAGGCGGACAATATTCAATTCTATGCTTTAACTATAAGCTTGATCAAAGAGGAAAGTCTTAAGTCTACTCTTAAATGTGGAGACTGTGTCTGCCTCCTGAACCCAAACTGGAACCTGGTTCCACAGGAGAGGAGCCTGATAACTGAACGCTCTGACTCCCGTTCTACTTTTAGAGACTCTAGGAACCACCAGTAACCCTGCATTCTGGGAGCGCAGTGCTCTTGCAGGGTTGTAAGGTACTATGAGCTCTTTAAGATAAGATGGTGCCTGACCATGAAGAGCTTTGTAGGTGAGAAGAAGGATTTTAAATTCTATTCTAGATTTTACAGGAAGCCAATGCAGAGAAGCTAAAACAGGAGAGATGTGATCTCTTTTCCTGGTTCCTGTCAGAACACGTGCTGCAGCATTCTGGACCAGCTGAAGACTTTTTATGGACTTTTTCGAGCATCCTGATAGTAAAGAATTGCAGTAATCTAGCCTAGAAGTAACAAATGCATGGACTAGTTTTTCTGCATCATTTTTAGACAGGATATTCCTGATTTTAGCAATATTACGCAGGTGAAAAAAGGCGATCCTTGAAATTTGCTTTATGTGGGAATTAAAGGACAAATCCTGATCAAAGATAACTCCAAGATTCCTCACAGTGGTGCTGGAGGCCAGAGTGATGCCATCCAGAGTAACTATCTCTTTGGATAATGCGTCACGGAGGTGCTTGGGTCCCAGAGCAATAACTTCAGTTTTATCTGAGTTCAACATTAGAAAATTACAGCTCATCCAGGTTTTAATATCCTGAAGGCACATTTGAAGTTTAGCTAACTGATTAGTTTCATCCGGCTTGATCGATAGATATAATTGAGTATAATCTGCATAACAATGAAAGTTTATGGAGTGCTTCCTAATAATATTGCCTAAAGGAAGCATATATAAAGTGAAAAGGATTGGACCGAGCACAGATCCTTGTGGGACTCCATGACTAACTCTGGCGTGTCACAGAGGATTCATCGTTAACATGAACAAACTGAGATCGATCTGATAAATAAGACTTAAACCAGCTTAGAGCTGTCCCTTTAATGCCAATTAAATGTTCCAGTCTCTGTAATAAGACATGGTGGTCAATGGTATCAAATGCAGCACTAAGATCTAATAACACCAGTACAGAGATAAGTCCTTTGTCTGATGCGATTAGGAGGTCATTAGTAATTTTCACAAGTGCTGTCTCTGTACTATGATTAACTCTAAATCCTGACTAATCCTGATTAGTCTCTTAACAGTAGCTGCTACACACACATCTCCATGCAGGAAACGTGCGTTTTGGCCTCTTCTGATGTTTTTGTGATGTTTTAACCTTGTTACTGTCATTTCAACAGGTTTACATTAGTTTCTTAACAGTAGCTGCTACATACACATATCCAAGCAGGAAACGTGCGTTTTGGCCTCTTCTGATGTTTTTGTGATGTTTTCACCTTGTTACTGTCATTTCAACAGGTTTACATTAGTTTCTAAACAGTAGCTGCTATACACAAATCTCCATGCAGGAAACGTGCTTTTCGGACTCTTCTGATGTTTTATGGATGTTTTAACCTTGTTAATGTCAGTTCTATTTCGTATAGGCTTCGCCCTCTAAGGGCTACGCTATTGGGTTTATCCCCTTCGCGCATGCGCAGTCGTGAAGATTTTCTTTCCCGCCCTTTTGTCCAGCACGGGCCTCAACTACGTCCGCATTTACTGTATATGTACACAGCGGACCCGTTGTTCGTCTCCCACTTTTTCTTCAACCTCGCAGTATGAAGACAAGCTCTAGACTCTCCAGCGGTGCTCGCATCTGCCCCTCCTGCCGGACCGGCTACATCCTACCGCCGGACCTCCACCCCCGATGCGAGTCCTGCCTCGGCGCCGTTCACGCCGGCCAGGCTCTCACCCGCCACGCCTCCTGTCAGTTTTGCGCCCGCCTGTCATCTAAAGAGCTAAATCGACGGGCGGAAGCTTTTCTGGTTTGTCAGGCTGGTGGCGACGGGGACGGCAGCTGGGCAGACGGACGGGAATCCGGCGACACCCTGGAACCACTGGCGGACGGCGTTTTAGACGAGCATGAGTCCGCTGGCTCAGTTCCCCCTCTTCCCCCCTGGGAGGATTGGGCCTTGAGACGGCGATCGATGCCCTCCCACTACAGCTCTCCCCGTCTCCCGAACGGCCAGGGGCACCGCTTAAGCAGCCTTCCCCTTTGCCCCAGTCGGCTCCAACCTCCATCGCTAAGGCTCTCTTCGCTGATCTGCCGGAGATCATCAGGAAGGCGGCGGAGCTGAGAGGCATAGCGCTCCCGGCGGAGCCGCCAGCCCCCGCTCGCGGCCTTTTGAGCGGGGATGTTTACGCCCAGGAGCAGCCCTCTTCACGGGCACCGCTCTGGCCGCGCTCGTGGAGCTTCGGCCTTTTGTGGAGGAGGCTTTTCACAGCCTGGGAAACTGAAGGCTCCCGTCTCTCGCTACGCCCGTTTACTCGGGTTCAAGGCGACACAGACGCGGTTTTCCTCGGTCCCTCCCTGAGGGGAGCCTGGCGTCAATTCTGCTCCCGAGACCCACCTTTTTCGGCCACCGGAAGCCCACGCCTCCCTCTCCCCAAGATCAAGTGTGCGCCCAAGTCACTGACCGGCCCACCAATGTGCTGCCCAAGGGCTGGCAGCACAAAACAACATCGCCTTACTGGCCTCCGCCGTCTCCACCATGGCCACAACCCTGGCGCCCTCCCTCGGAGCTGGCCACGGAAATTGGCAAAGCCATGACCGCCATCCTCACCCTGACCACGGCGTCCACGGTGGCGCTGTCCAGGGTCATGGCTTGGCAGACTGTGGCCCAGCGAAACATCTGGCTCCACATGTCCCAGCTGCCCGCGGAAGTTAGACGCGAGCTTCTGTACGGCCCCATAGCCCCCGATGGACTATTTGGGCCCCGCCTACAGACTGCCACGTCCCATCTCCATCAAGCGACGGAGGACGCGGAGCGGCTTCGGAGGCTCGGCTCGTGGAAAGCGGCTCCTCCACAGCCCCGCCGTCGACACAACGACCGCTACAAAAGGAAGCGCCCCACAGCATCCGCTGCGGCTGCGTCCTCTCAAGCTCCGGCTTCAGGGCCCCCACCTGGCCCCCCTCCGCAGCGGCAACCGGCACCACACGGCCGGCAAGCTGCGCGGGGCCGGAGGACCATGAGAGCGGCTCCCACCTGGTGAGAGTTGGAAACACAGCGGCCCTTTTAAGGGCCACACACTCACATCTAAAGAGCCGTTTCCCCTCAGCCGAACAGCCGTTGTTTGCTCTAAACAGCTAGCTGTTATGACAGCCGTTCCCCACACAACACACCAGACCGCTGCTGCACGCGGGGCGCCACTGCCTCCTCGCTATGCTGGCAACGGGAATGACCCACCCACGGCGGACGACGCCGCTCATCCACCTCCTCCCCCACGGCGATGCCGGCGGGACGAGGGATACACTAACCCAGTGGCCGCTCCCGCCCCACAAGGCGGCGGCTGGCCACTGCCCTTTCGAAAAAGCCCTACCAGGGGCTGGGCGACACGATCACTCGTCTCGCCCAGCGGCGGGATGGGCTCTGCGCTCCCTGCTCGCCATGTCGGTGAACAACACTCAGACATGTGCTCGCCCGCTATCAGAGTGCAGCGCGGCATGGGTCAGTTTGACACACATGGATTCATGGATGTCAAAACTGATAACACAGGGTTACACACTTCAGTTCGCCTCCCCCCCGCCTCCTTTCGCGGGCGTGTTGGAGACTACGGTATCATCCCTAGCAGAGTCAGACGCTATGACGTCAGAACTAGAAGGGCTGCTGTTAAGCGGAGCTATTTCCCGCGTCCCTCCAGAGGAGGAGAACGGGGCTTTTACTCGCTACTTTCTCACACCGAAGAAGTCAGGGGACTGCGTCCCATCCTTGACCTGTCACAGTTCAATCGATACATCATGGAGCGCCCTTCCACATGCTCACCATCAAGCACGTGTTGGAATGTGTGCGCCGCCACGAATGGTTTACGTCCGTGGATCTGAAAGACGCTTACTTTCACGTCCAAATCATTCCCAGGCACAGGAAATTCCTACGGTTCTCCTTCCAAGGGGCTCGTTTCCAGTACAACCGGCTGCCGTTCGGGTACTCGCTAGCCCCCCGCACCTTTTCCAAGTGCATGGAAACGGCGCTCCAGCCTCTACGAAAGAGGGGCATCAGAGTCCTTTTTTATTTGGACGATCTGCTCATTCTAGCCCCTCTCGGGAGCAGGCGGCGCTACAGACTATGGAGGTCCTGCAGCACCTGCAACGCTGGGCTTTGCCATAAATTGGCAAAAGAGCGCTCTGGTCCCCGCACAATCAATAGTTTATCTGGGCGTGGACATAAACTCGATCACCATGAGAGCCAGGTTGTCGGCACCAAGGCAGGACGCCCTGACCTCTCTGTTGTCCCGCTTCAGGCCACACACAACAGTGTCAGCGCTGTCAGTGATGCGGCTCCTGGGCATGATGTCCGCGGCACACACGGTGGTTCCCCTGGGTCTCCTCCACATGAGGAAGATCCAAAGGTGGTTTCATCGCCAACGGCTCGATCCCGTTCGCCACAAATGGCGAACGCTGTCCATCCCTCATTCCTCCGGTCAGACCTGGCATACTGGGGGAATCCCGGACCCTGTCTTCCGGGTTTCTGGGCAGAGTGACGTCATATGTGACGGTGTACACAGACGCGTCCCTCACTGGCTGGGGGAATGTGCGAGTCACAGGTAGTGGGAGGGGACTGGCCTCCTCCCCTCTCCCCACATAAACTGCCTGGAGCTGTCCACGGTGCTGAAAGTGCTGAAACACTTCACCCGGTGGTGACGGGAGACATGTCGTCGTGCGGACCGACAACATTACGGCGGCAGCGTTCATAAACCGCCAGGGCGGTATACGCCAGCCCAGCTGCTGGAAATAGCCAGACGCCTCCTGCTATGGGCGCACAGTCATCTGCTGTCTCTCAAAGCAGTGTATATCCCCGGGGTTTTGAACCGGGCGGCCGACCTGATGTCGAGGGAGGGCCCTCCCACAACGAGTGGAGATTGAATCCCACTATTGTTCAAACGCTATGGAACAGGTTCGGGAAGCGAAGGTGGATCTGTTCGCCGCGAGAGAACACACAGTGCACACTGTGGTTTTCCTTGAGCGCACGGGACAACCCTCCCCTTGGCGTAGACGCCTTCTCCCACCAGCCCTGGCCGAAAACCCTCCTATATGCTTTTCCTCCGGTCCCGCTGATACCTCGCCTCCTGGAGCGCATCCAGGAAGAAAACCTGTCAATTGTTCTGGTGGCACCGAGCGCACAAGCGCGTCCTGGTTCCCGACCCTCGCTCAGCTGCTGGTGGCTCCCCATGGCAGATTCCGTGGCAGGGAGACGCACTGTCGCAGCTGAACGGCGCAATCTGCCACCCTCCGGTGATAACCCAGAGGCTGTGGGGCTGGTTGCTGAGCGGGAACGCTTACAGAGATTAGGCTTGCCCCTGCCGTGGTGCGCACCATCCAGGGCTCCAGAGCCCTTCTACCATAGCATGCTATGCAGGACGCTGGTCCGCCTTCCAGCGCTGGTGCACAGAGAGGGACGTGGATTCCACATCGTGTCCCCTGCCTCTTGTGCTGACGTATCTCCAAACTCTGGTGGATAGCGATTTGGCTCCTTCTACAGTCAAAGCGTACGCAGCAGCCATCTCGTCCTGCCACGAAGGCTATGGTGAGAGGACAGTTTTTGCGCACCCCCTGGTGAAGCGTTTCCTAAAGGGGGTTAGGCGTCAAAAACCGGCTGTTCGATCCCTCACCCCCCAATGGGACCTAGCTCTAGTGCTCCGGGCTCTGGGGAAACCCCCCTTTGAGCCTCTGGCACAAGCTTCTCTCAGAATGCTGTCGCTAAAAACGGTACTTCTTCTTGCTCTGACGTCAGCCAAAAGAGTGAGTGATTTATGTGCACTGTCAATTTCCCCGTCATGCCTCTCCATTAGAGGGGACGGGAGCGCAGCCACCTTACAACCAAATCCCTCCTTCACACCGAAGATTCTAACTAGTTCTTTTCGGTCGAGGATGTTTTCCCTCGAGGGTTTTTTCCCCCCGCCTCATGCCAACGATGCGGAGGAGGCTTCCCACCGGTTGTGTCCAGTGCGTGCTCTTTCTCAATACATTTTACGCACGGCAAATATCAGGAAAACTCAGCAGCTGTTTGTGCATTATAGAGAACATTCCCAAGGATCAGCCCTCTCAAAACAGCGTCTGTCTAACTGGCTGTGCGAGGCTATTACTCAAGCCTATAGCACGGAAGGGGCAGAGCCCCCCCGCGACATCCGAGGGCACTCTACGAGGGCTCTGTCGGCGTCTGCGGCTCTTTTTAAAGGCATGGCAGTAGCCGACATCTGCGCGGCAGCCTCGTGGGCTTCCCCTGCCCTTTCATCCGTTTTTATCTGCGGGACATGTCTGAACCTTCCATGTCCCGTTCAGTTCTGTCCACAGTCATCGACACGTAATGCCGTGTTGGATGTATGCAAAAAAAAAATGTCGTTATCAATCTCACATCGATGCTGCGGCAACCCTGCTCTGCTGTCTCACCACTCCTGTTTGGAGTATTTTTTTTGTGAGACGCAGTTCTTAATCCCATACATGGTCATAATCACGTTACATGCACGGAGATAATCATGTCATTCCGCCGCATGCACAACAGGGTTATTCACGCACAATTCCCATCATGTTGCGGGCCTTATCAACCTTCTTTCAGGCCACGCCGTTGGCATGGCAGGCTTGAACAGAAGAATGACTGATTGAGCCTACATTGTTGTAGGGAAATGTGGTCTATGTTCGGCTTGTTGGCCCTGTGTCGCAGGTGGCATAGACTACATCAGCTTCGCCCTAACCCAATAGCGTAGCCCTTAGAGGGCGAAGCCTATACGAAATAGAACGATAGTTACATGGGTAACTCCAGATTCTATTAGTATAGGCGTAGCCCTCTAAGGTACGGGCCACCTGCTCCTAGAACATTAGTTGAAGAAAAAGCTGATGTTTTGGGAGACGAACAACGGGTCCGCTGTGTACATATACAGTAAATGCGGACGTAGTTGAGGCCCGTGCTGGACGCAAGGGCGGGAAAGAAAATCTTCACGACTGCGCATGCGCGAAGGGGATAAACCCAATAGCGTAGCCCTTAGAGGGCTACGCCTATACTAATAGAATCTGGAGTTACCCATGTAACTATCGTTCAACAGGTTTACATTAGTTTCTTAAAAGTAGATGCTATACACACATGTCCATGCAGCAAACGTGCGTTTTAACCTCTTCTGATGTTTTTGTGATGTTTTAACCTTGTTACTGTCATTTCAACAGGTTTACATTAGTTTCTGAACAGTAGCTGCTACACACACATATCCAAGCAGGAAACGTGCATTTCGGTCTCTTTTGATGTTTTGTGATGTTTTTACCTTGTTACTATCATTTCAACAGGTTTACATTAGTTTCTTACTAGTAGCTGCTATACACACATATCCATGCAGGAAACGTGCGTTTTGGCCTCTTCTGATGTTTTTGTGATGTTTTAACCTTATTACTATCATTTCAACAGATTTACATTAGTTTCTTAACGGTAGCTGCTATACACACATCTCCATGCAGGAAACTTACGTTTAGGCCTCTTCTGATGTTTTAACCTTGTTACTGTCATTTCAACAGATTTACATTAGTTTCTTAACAGGAGCTGCTATACACACATCTCCATGTAGGAAACGTGCGTTTTGGCCTCTTCTGATGTTTTTGTGATGTTTTAACCTTGTTACTGCCATTTCAACAGGTTTACATTAGTTTCTTAACGGTAGCTGCTATACAAACATCTCCTTGCAGGAAACTTGCGTTTTGGCCTCTTCTGATGTTTTTGTGATGTTTTTACCTTGTTACTGTCATTTCAACAGGTTTACATTAGTTTCTTAACAGTAGCTGCTACATACAAATATCCAAGCATGAAACGTGCGTTTCGGCCTCTTATGATGTTTTTGTGATGTTTTAACCTTGTTACTGTCATTTCAACAGGTTTACATTAGTTTCTTAACAGTAGCTGCTACACACTCCTGTCCACGCAGGAAACGTGCGTTTCGGCCTCTTTTGATGTTTTTGCTATGTTTTTACCTTGTTACTATCATTTTAATAGTTTTACAATAGTTTCTTAACAGTAGTTGCTATTCACACATCTCCATGCAGGAAACGTGCGTTTTGGCCTCTTCTGATGTTTTTGTGATGTTTTAACCTTGTTACTGTCATTTCAACAGGTTTATATTAGTTTCTTAACAGTAGCTGCTATACACACATCTTCATGCAGGAAACATGCTTTTCGGCCTCTTTTGATGTTTTTGTGATGTTTTTAACTTGTTACTGCCATTTCAACAGGTTTACATTACTTTCTTAACAGTAGCTGCTATACACACATCTCTATGCAAGAAACGTGCGTTTTGGCCTCTTCTGATGTTTTTGTGATGTTTTAACCTTGTTACTGTAATTTCAACAGGTTTACATTAGTTTCTTAACGGTAGCTGCTATACACACATCTCCATGCAGGAAACTTGCGTTTCGGCCTCTTCTCGTGTTTTTGTGATGTTTTTACCTTGTTACTGTCATTTCAACAATTTTACATTAGTTTCTTAACGGTAGCTGCTATACACACATCTCCATGCAGGAATCTTGCGTTTCGGCCTCTTCTGATGTTTTTGTGATGTTTTTACCTTGTTACTGTCATTTCAACAATTTTACATTAGTTTCTTAACTGTAGCTGCTATACACACATCTCCATGCAGGAAACGTGCGTTTTGGCCTCTTCTGATGTTTTTGTGATGTTTTAACCTTGTTACTGTCATTTCAACAGGTTTACATTAGTTTCTTGACAGTAGTTGCTATACACACATCTCCATGCAGGAAACGTGCGTTTTGGCCTCTTCTGATGTTTTTGTGATGTTTTAACCTTGTTACTGTCATTTCAACAAGTTTACATTAGTTTCTGGACTATATCTGCTATACTCACATCTTCATGCAGGAAACATGCTTTTCGGCCTCTGCTGATGTTTTTGTGATGTTTTAACCTTGTTACTGTCATTTCAACAGGTTTACATTAGTTTCTTAACAGTAGCTGCTATACACACATGTCCATGCAGGAAATATGCTTTTCGGCCTCTTCTGATGTTTTTTGGATGTTTTAACCTTGTTACTGTAATTTCAACAGGTTTACATTAGTTTCTTAACAGTAGCTGCTATACACACATCTCCATGCAGGAAACGTGTGTGTCGGCCTCTTCTGATGTTTTTGTGATGTTTTTACCTTGTTAGTGTCATTTCAAAAGGTTTACATAAGTTTCTCACTAGTAGACGCTATACACATATCTCTATGCAAGAAACGTGCGTTTTGGCCTCTTCTGATGTGTTTGTGATGTTTTAACCTTGTTACTATCATTTCAACAGGTTTACATTAGCTTCTTAACAGTAGCAGATATAAACACATCTCCATGAAGGAAACGTGCGTTTCGGCCTCTTCTGATGTTTTTGTGATTATTTAACCCATTTACTGTAATTTCAACAGGTTTACATTAGTTTCTTAACAGAAGCTGCTATACACACATCTCCATGCAGGAAACGTGCGTTTTGGCCTCTTCTGATGTTTTTGTGATGTTTTTATCTTGTTACTGTCATTTCAACAGGTTTACATTAGTTTCGTAACTGTAGCTGCTATACACACATCTCCATGCAGGAAATATGCTTTTTGGCCTCTTCTGATGTTTTTTGGATGTATTAACCTTGTTACTGTAATTTCAACAGGTTTACATTAGTTTCTTAACAGTAGCTGCTATACACACATCTCCATGCAGGAAACGTGCGTTTTGGCCTCTTCTGATGTTTTTGTGATGTTTTTATCTTGTTACTGTAATTTCAACAGGTTTACATTAGTTTCTTAACAGTAGCTGCTATACACACATATCCATGCAGGAAACGTGCGTTTTGCCCTCTTCTGATGTTTTTGTGATGTTTTAACTTTGTTACTTTCATTTCAACAGGTTTACATTAGTTTCTTAACAGTAGCTGCTATACACACATATCCATGCAGGAAACGTGCGTTTTGCCCTCTTCTGATGTTTTTGTGATGTTTTTACCTTGTTAGTGTCATTTCAAAAGGTTTATATAAGTTTCTTACTAGTAGATGCTATACACACATCTCTATACAAGAAACGTGCGTTTTGGGCTCTTCTGATGTGTTTGTGATGTTTTAACCTTGTTACTATCATTTCAACAGGTTTACAGTAGTTTCTTAACAGTAGCAGATATAAACACATCTCCATAGAGGAAATGTGCGTTTCGGCCTCTTCTGATGTTTTTGTGATTATTTAACCCATTTACTGTAATTTCAACAGGTTTACATTAGTTTCTTAACAGTAGCCGCTATACACACATATCCATGCAGGAAACGTGCGTTTTGGCCTCTTCTGATGTTTTTGTGATGTTTTTATCTTGTTACTGTCATTTCAACAGGTTTACATTAGTTTCTTAACTGTAGCTGTTATACACACATCTCCATGCAGGAAATATGCTTTTCGGCCTCTTCTGATGTTTTTTGGATGTTTTAACTTTGTTACTGTAATTTCAACAGGTTCACATTTGTTTCTTAACAGTAGCTGCTATACACACATCTCCATGCAGGAAATATGCTTTTCGGCCTCTTCTGATGTTTTTTGGATGTTTTAACCTTGTTACTGTAATTTCAACAGGTTTACATTAGTTTCTTAACATCCATCCATCCATCCATCTTCATCCGCTTATCCGGTATCGGGTCGCGGGGGCAGCAGCTCCAGTAGGGGACCCCAAACTTCCCTTTCCCGAGCCACATCAACCAGCTCCGACTGGGGGATCCCGAGGCGTTCCCAGGCCAGGTTGGAGATATAATCTCTCCACCTAGTCCTGGGTCTTCCCCGAGGCCTCCTCCCAGCTGGACGTGCCTGGAACACCTCCCTAGGGAGGCGCCCTGGAGGCATCCTTACCAGATGCCCGAACCACCTCAACTGGCTCGACGCGAAGGAGCAGCGGCTCTACTCCGAGCTCCTCTCGGATGACTGAGCTTCTCACCCTATCTCTAAGGGAGACGCCAGCCACCCTCCTGAGGAAACCCATTTCGCCGCTTGTACCCTGGACCTCGTTCTTTCGGTCATGACCCAGCCTTCATGACCATAGGTGAGGGTAGGAACGAAAATTGCCCGGTAGATCGAGAGCTTTGCCTTCTGGCTCAGCTTTTCGCTACAACGGTGCGATAAACTGAATGTAATACCGCACCAGCTGCTCCGATTCTCCGACCAATCTCACGCTCCATGGTCCCCTCACTCGCGAACAAGACCCCAAGGTACTTAAACTCCTTCACTTGGGGTAAGGACTCACTCCCTACCCGAAGAAAGCACTCCATCGGTTTCCTGCTGAGAACCATGGCCTCAGATTTAGAGGTGCTGATCCTCATCCCAGCCGCTTCACACTCGGCTGCGAACCGATCCAGTGAGTGCTGGAGGTCACAGGCCGATGACGCCATCAAGACCACATCATCTGCAAAAAGCAGCGATGAGATCCCGAGCCCACCGAACTGCAACCCCTCCCGCCCGACTACGCCTCGATATCCTGTCCATAAATATTACAAACAGGATTGGTGACAAAGCGCAGCCCTGGCGGAGGCCAACCCTCACCTGGAACGAGTCCGACTTACTGCCGAGAACCCGGACACAGCTCTCGCTTTGGTCATACAGAGATTGGATGGCCCTGAGAAGGGACCCTCACCCCATACTCCCGCAGCACCTCCCACAATTTCTCCCGGGGACCCGGTCATACGCCTTCTCCAGATCCACAAAACACATGTAGACTGGTTGGGCATACTCCCAGGCCCCCTCCAAGATCCTTGCGAGAGTGAAGATCTGATCCGTTGTTCCACGGCCAGGACGGAATCCACATTGTTCCTCTTCAATCCGAGGTTCGACTATCGGCCGAACCCTCCTTTCCAGCACCTTGGAGTAGACTTTACCAGGGAGGCTGAGAAGTGTGATACCCCTGTAATTGGCACACACCCTCTGGTCCCCCTTTTTGAATAGGGGAACCACCACCCCGGTCTGCCACTCCTTAGGCACCGTCCCAGACTTCCACGCAATGTTGAAGAGGCGTGTCAACCAAGACATCCCCTCCACACCCAGAGCTTTCAGCATTTCTGGACGGATCTCATCAATCCCTGGGGCTTTGCCGCTGTGGAGTTGTTTGACTACCTCAGCGACTTCCACCAGGGAAGTCCTGTATGGGGCTCCAGTAGGGGACTCCATAGTTCTGCTGGGGGACTTCAACGCACACGTGGGTGATGATGGAGATACTTGGAGAGGCGTGATTGGGAGGAACGGCCTCCCTGATCTAAACCAGAGTGGTTGTCTGTTGTTGGACTTCTGTGCTAGTCACGGATTGTCCATCACAAACACCATGTTCGAACATAGGGATGCTCATAAGTGTACGTGGTACCAGAGCACCCTAGGCCAAAGGTCAATGATCGATTTTATAATCGTTTCATCTGATCTGAGGCCGTATGTTTTGGACACTCGGGTGAAGAGAGGGGCAGAGCTGTCAACTGATCACCATCTGGTGGTGAGTTGGGTCAGGGGTGGGGAAGACTCTGGACAGACCTGGTAAACCCAAACGGGTAGTGCGGGTGAATTGGGAACGCCTGGAGGAGGCCCCTGTCCGACGGACTTTCAACTCACACCTCCGGCGGAGCTTTTGGGCATCCCTGTGGAGGCTGGGGGCATTGAACCTGAGTGGACAATGTTCAAAGTTTCCATTGCTGAAGCTGCGGCGGCGAGCTGTGGTCATAGGGTCTTAGGTGCCTCAAGGGCCGGTAACCCACGAACACCCTGGTGGACACCGGTGGTCAGGGAAGCCGTCCGACTGAAGAAGGAGTCTTTCCGGGATATGTTATCCCGGAGGACTCCGGAGGCAGTTGCAGGGTACCGACGGGCTGGGCTGCAGCCTCTGCCGTGACAGAGGCAAAGCAGCGGGTGTGGGAGAAGTTCGAGAAGACATGGAGAAGGACTTTCGGTCGGCACCAAGGTGCTTCTGGAAAACCGTTCGCCACCTTAGGAGGGGGAAGCGAGGAATCATCCAAGCTGTATACAGTAAGGATGGGACGTTGTTGACCTCAACTGGGGAGGTAATAGAGCGGTGGAAGGAGCACTTTGAGGAACTCCTAAATCCAGCCGACACGCCCTCTGTGGTAGAGGCAGAGCTGGAGGATGATGGGGGATTGTCGTCAATTTCCCTGGTGGAAGTTTCTTAACAGTAGCTGCTATATACAGATATCCATGCAGGAAACATGTGTTTTGGCCTCTTCTGATGTTTTTGTGATGTTTTTACCTTGTTAATGTCATTTCAAAAGGTTTACATAAGTTTCTTACTAGTAGATGCTATACACACATCTCTATGCAAGAAACGTGCGTTTTGGCCTCTTCTGATGTGTTTGTGATGTTTTAACCTTGTTACTATCATTTCAACAGGTTTACATTAGTTTCTTAACAGTAGCAGATATAAACACATCTCCATG
The DNA here is from genome assembly GCA_013375575.1 of Percina caprodes. Lineage (NCBI taxonomy): Eukaryota > Metazoa > Chordata > Actinopteri > Perciformes > Percidae > Percina > Percina caprodes. Next base: position 127,562 of record JABXJD010000777.1, on the reverse strand, counting down.
AAGGAAACATGCGTTTCGGCCTCTTCTGATGTTTTTGTGATTATTTAACCCATTTACTGTAATTTCAACAGGTTTACATTAGTTTCTTAACATTAGCCGCTATACACACATATCCATGCAGGAAACGTGCGTTTCGGCCTATTCTGATGTTTTTGTGATGTTGTTATCTTGTTACTGTCATTTCAACAGGTTTACATTAGTTTCTTAACTGTAGCTGCTATACACACATCTCCATGCAGGAAACGTGCGTTTTGGCCTCTTCTGATGTTTTTGTGATGTTTTTATCTTGTTACTGTCATTTCAACAGATTTACATTAGTTTCTTAACTGTAGCTGCTATACACACATCTCCATGCAGGAAATATACTTTTCGGCCTCTTCTGATGTTTTTTGGATGTTTTAACCTTGTTACTGTAATTTCAACAGGTTTACATTAGTTTCTTAACAGTAGCTGCTATACACACATATCCATGCAGGAAACGTGCGTTTTGGCCTCTTCTGATGTTTTTGTGATGTTTTAACTTTGTTACTATCATTTCAACAGGTTAACATTAGTTTCTTAACAGTAGCTGCTACACACACATATCCAAGCAGGAAACGTGCATTTCGGCCTCTTTTGATGTTTTTGTGATGTTTTTACCTTGTTACTATCATTTCAACAGGTTTACATTAGTTTCTTAATGGTAGCTGCTATACACACATATCCATGCAGGAAACTTGCGTTTTGCCCTCTTCTGATGTTTTTGTGATGTTTTAACTTTGTTACTTTCATTTCAACAGGTTTACATTATTTTCTTAACAGTAACTGCTATACACACATCTCCATGCAGGAAACGTGTGTTTCGGCCTCTTCTGATGTTTTTGTGATGTTTTTACCTTGTTAGTGTCATTTCAAAAGGTTTATATAAGTTTCTTACTAGTAGATGCTATACACACATCTCTATGCAAGAAACGTGCGTTTTGGCCTCTTCTGATGTGTTTGTGATGTTTTAATCTTGTTACTATCATTTCAACAGGTTTACATTAGTTTCTTAACAGTAGCAGATATAAACACATCTCCATGAAGGAAACGTATGTTTCGGCCTCTTCTGATGTTTTTGTGATTATTTAACCCATTTACTGTAATTTCAACAGGTTTACATTAGTTTCTTAACAGTAGCCACTATACACACATATCCATGCAGGAAACGTGCGTTTCGGCCTCTTCTGATGTTTTTGTGATGTTTTTATCTTGTTACTGTCATTTCAACAGGTTTACATTAGTTTCTTAACTGTAGCTGCTATACACACATCTCCATGCAGGAAATATGCTTTTCGGCCTCTTCTGATGTTTTTTGGATGTTTTAACCTTGTTACTGTAATTTCAACAGGTTTACAATAGTTTCTTAACAGTAGCTGCTATATACACATATCCATGCAGGAAACATGTGTTTTGGCCTCTTCTGATGTTTTTGTGATGTTTTTACCTTGTTAATGTCATTTCAAAAGGTTTACATAAGTTTCTTACTAGTAGATGCTATACACACATCTCTATGCAAGAAACGTGCGTTTTGGCCTCTTCTGATGTGTTTGTGATGTTTTAACCTTGTTACTATCATTTCAACAGGTTTACATTAGTTTCTTAACATTAGCAGATATAAACACATCTCCATGAAGGAAACATGCGTTTCGGCCTCTTCTGATGTTTTTGTTATTATTTAACCCATTTACTGTAATTTCAACAGGTTTACATTAGTTTCTTAACATTAGCCGCTATACACACATATCCATGCAGGAAACGTGCGTTTCGGCCTATTCTGATGTTTTTGTGATGTTGTTATCTTGTTACTGTCATTTCAACAGGTTTACATTAGTTTCTTAACTGTAGCTGCTATACACACATCTCCATGCAGGAAACGTGCGTTTTGGCCTCTTCTGATGTTTTTGTGATGTTTTTATCTTGTTACTGTCATTTCAACAGATTTACATTAGTTTCTTAACTGTAGCTGCTATACACACATTTCCATGCAGGAAATATACTTTTCGGCCTCTTCTGATGTTTTTTGGATGTTTTAACCTTGTTACTGTAATTTCAACAGGTTTACATTAGTTTCTTAACAGTAGCTGCTATACACACATATCCATGCAGGAAACGTGCGTTTTGGCCTCTTCTGATGTTTTTGTGATGTTTTAACTTTGTTACTATCATTTCAACAGGTTTACATTAGTTTCTTAACAGTAGCAGATATAAACACATCTCCATGAAGGAAACGTGCGTTTCGGCCTCTTCTGATGTTTTTGTGATTATTTAACCCATTTAGTGTAATTTCAACAGGTTTACATTAGTTTCTTAACAGTAGCCGCTATACACACATATCCATGCAGGAAACGTGCGTTTCGGCCTCTTCTGATGTTTTTGTGATGTTTTTACCTTGTTAGTGTCATTTCAAAAGGTTTACATAAGTTTCTTACTAGTAGATGCTATACACACATCTCTATGCAAGAAACGTGCGTTTTGGCCTCTTCTGATGTGTTTGTGATGTTTTAACCTTGTTACTATCATTTCAACAGGTTTACATTAGTTTCTTAACAGTAGCAGATATAAACACATCTCCATGAAGGAAACGTGCGTTTCGGCCTCTTCTGATGTTTTTGTGATTATTTAACCCATTTACTGTAATTTCAACAGGTTTACATTAGTTTCTTAACAGTAGCCGCTATACACACATATCCATGCAGGAAACGTGCGTTTCGGCCTCTTCTGATGCTTTTGTGATGTTTTTATCTTGTTACTGTCATTTCAAAAGGTTTACATTAGTTTCTTAACTGTAGCTGCTATACACACATCTCCATGCAGTAAATATGCTTTTCGGCCTCTTCTGATGTTTTTTGGATGTTTTAACCTTGTTACTGTAATTTCAACAGGTTTACATTAGTTTCTTAACAGTAGCTGCTATACACACATATCCATGCAGGAAACGTGCGTTTTGGCCTCTTCTGATGTTTTTGTGATGTTTTAACCTTGTTACTGTCATTTCAACAGGTTAACATTAGTTTCTTAACAGTAGCTGCTACACACACATATCCAAGCAGGAAACGTGCATTTCGGCCTCTTTTGATGTTTTTGTGATGTTTTTACCTTGTTACTATCATTTCAACAGGTTTACATTAGTTTCTTAATGGTAGCTGCTATACACACATATCCATGCAGGAAACTTGCGTTTTGCCCTCTTCTGATGTTTTTGTGATGTTTTAACTTTGTTACTTTCATTTCAACAGGTTTACATTATTTTCTTAACAGTAACTGCTATACACACATCTCCATGCAGGAAACGTGTGTTTCGGCCTCTTCTGATGTTTTTGTGATGTTTTTACCTTGTTAGTGTCATTTCAAAAGGTTTATATAAGTTTCTTACTAGTAGATGCTATACACACATCTCTATGCAAGAAACGTGCGTTTTGGCCTCTTCTGATGTGTTTGTGATGTTTTAATCTTGTTACTATCATTTCAACAGGTTTACATTAGTTTCTTAACAGTAGCAGATATAAACACATCTCCATGAAGGAAACGTGCGTTTCGGCCTCTTCTGATGTTTTTGTGATTATTTAACCCATTTACTGTAATTTCAACAGGTTTACATTAGTTTCTTAACAGTAGCCACTATACACACATATCCATGCAGGAAACGTGCGTTTCGGCCTCTTCTGATGTTTTTGTGATGTTTTTATCTTGTTACTGTCATTTCAACAGGTTTACATTAGTTTCTTAACTATAGCTGCTATACACACATCTCCATGCAGGAAATATGCTTTTCGGCCTCTTCTGATGTTTTTTGGATGTTTTAACCTTGTTACTGTAATTTCAACAGGTTCACATTAGTTTCTTAACCGTAGCTGCTATACACACACATCTCCATGCAGGAAATATGCTTTTCGGCCTCTTCTGATGTTTTTTGGATGTTTTAACCTTGTTACTGTAATTTCAACAGGTTTACATTAGTTTCTTAACAGTAGCTGCTATACACACATATCCATGCAGGAAACGTGTGTTTCGGCCTCTTCTGATGTTTTTGTGATGTTTTTACCTTGTTAATGTCATTTCAAAAGGTTTACATAAGTTTCTTACTAGTAGATGCTATACACACATCTCTATGCAAGAAACGTGCGTTTTGGCCTCTTCTGATGTGTTTGTGATGTTTTAACCTTGTTACTATCATTTCAACAGGTTTACATTAGTTTCTTAACAGTAGCAGATATAAACACATCTCCATGAAGGAAACATGCGTTTTGGCCTCTTCTGATGTTTTTGTGATTATTTAACCCATTTACTGTAATTTCAACAGGTTTACATTAGTTTCTTAACAGTAGCCGCTATACACACATATCCACGCAGGAAACGTGCGTTTCGGCCTCTTCTGATGTTTTTGTGATGTTGTTATCTTGTTACTGTCATTTCAACAGGTTTACATTAGTTTCTTAACTGTAGCTGCTATACACACATCTCCATGCAGGAAACGTGCGTTTTGGCCTCTTCTGATGGTTTTGTGATGTTTTTATCTTGTTACTGTCATTTCAACAGATTTACATTAGTTTATTAACTGTAGCTGCTATACACACATCTCCATGCAGGAAATATACTTTTCGGCCTCTTCTGATGTTTTTTGGATGTTTTAACCTTGTTACTGTAATTTCAACAGGTTTACATTAGTTTCTTAACTGTAGCTGCTATACACACATTTCCATGCAGGAAACGTGCGTTTTGGCCTCTTCTGATGTTTTTGTGATGTTTTAACTTTGTTACTATCATTTCAACAGGTTTACATTAGTTTCTTAACAGTAGCAGATATAAACACATCTCCATGAAGGAAACGTGCGTTTCGGCCTCTTCTGATGTTTTTGTGATTATTTAACCCGTTTACTGTAATTTCAACAGGTTTACATAAGTTTCTTACTAGTAGATGCTATACACACATCTCTATGCAAGAAACATTCGTTTCGGCCTCTTCTGATGTTTTTATGATCTTTATAGCAGGTACTAGTAAGAAACTAATTAAAACATCAGAAGAAGCCGAAACACAAGTTTCCTGTATGGAGATGTGTGTATAGCAGCTACTAGTAAGAAACTAATGTAAATCTGTTGAAATGATAGTAACAAGGTTAAAACATCACAAAGACATCAGACGAGGCCGAAACGCACGTTTCCTGCATGAAGATGTGTGTATAGCAGCTAGTTATAAGAAACCAATGTAAAACTGTTGAAATGACCGTAAATGGGTTAAAACATCACAAAAACATCAGAAGAGGCCGAAAGGCACGCTTCCTACTTGAATATGTCTGTGTAGCAGCTACTGTTAGGAAATTAATGTAAACCTGTTGAATTGACAGTAACAAGGTTAAAATATCACAAAAAACATCAAGAGAGGCTTGGATATGTGTGAATAGCAGCTACTGTTAGGAAACTAATGTAAACCTTTTTAAATAACAGTAAAAAGGTTAAAACATCACAAAAACATCAGAAGAGGCCGAAACGCACGTTTCCTGCATGGACAAGTGTTTATAGCTGCTACAGTTAGGAAATTAATGTAAACCTGTTGAATTGACAGTAACAAGGTTAAAACATCACAAAAAACATCAAAAGAGGCCAAAACGCACGTTTCCTGCATCAAGATGTGTGTATAGAAGCTACTGTTAAGAAACTAATGTAAACCTGTTGAAATGACAGTAACAAGGTTAAAAGAGGTTCTCTCTCTACAGGTTCTCTCTGCCTACAGCTCAACACCTCTAAGACAAAGGAGCTGGTCGTTGGCTTTGGGAGGTCCCGACCAAGACCACAACCGGTCCCTCTAGAGGGAGTTGAGGTGGAGACAGTTGAATCATACAAATACCTCGGGCTGTGGCTGGATAACAAACTGGACTGGACAACACACACCAGCCATCTGTACAGGAAGGCACATAGCAGGCTTTACTTCCTGAGGAGACTGCGGTCCTTTAACATCTGCAGCAAACTGTTGTAGATTTTTACCAGTCTGTCTCTACTAGATATAACCAATCTGTCTTTATTAACAGGCTATGTACCACAGCACTTTAAAGTAGCTGTAATTAAACCTCTTCTGAAAAAGCCCAACCTTGATCCAGATGTTTTAGCCAACTATAGACCTATATCCAACCTTCCATTTCTCTCTAAGATTCTTGAAAAAGCAGTCGCCAAACAGCTGTGTGACTTTCTGCATAACAACAGCTTATATGAGGATTTTCAGTCAGGATTTAGAGTTAATCATAGTACAGAGACAGAACTTGTGAAAATTACTAATGACCTCCTAATTGCATCAGACAAAGGACTTATCTCTGTACTGGTGTTATTAGATCTTAGTGCTGCATTTGATACCATTGACCATCATATCTTATTACAGAGACTGGAACATTTAATTGGCATTAAAGGGACAGCTCTAAGCTGGTTTAAGTCGTATTTATCAGATCGATCTCAGTTTGTTCACGTTAACGATGAATCCTCTGTGCACGCCAAAGTTAGTCATGGAGTCCCACAGGGATCTGTGCTCGGTCCAATCCTGTTCACTTTATATATGCTTCCTTTAGGCAATATTATCAGGAAGCATTCCATAAACTTTCATTGTTATGCAGATGATACTCAATTATATCTATCGATCAAGCCGGATGAAATTAATCAGTTAGCTAAACTTCAAATGTGCCTTCAGGATATTAAAACCTGGATGAGCTGTAATTTTCTAATGTTGAACTCAGATAAAACTGAAGTTATTGCTCTGGGACTCAAGCACCTCCGTGACGCATTATCCAAAGAGATAGTTACTCTGGATGGCATAACCCTGGCCTCCAGCACCACTGTGAGGAATCTTGGAGTTATCTTTGATCAGGATATGTCCTTTAATTCCCACATAAAGCAAATTTCAAGGATCGCCTTTTTTCACCTACGTAATATTGCTAAAATCAGGAATATCCTGTCTAAAAATGATGCAGAAAAGCATGGACTAGTTTTTCTGCATCATTTTTGTTACTTCTAGGCTGGATTACTGCAATTCTTTATTATCAGGATGCTCGAAAAAGTCCATAAAGACTCTTCAGCTGGTCCAGAATGCTGCAGCACGTGTTCTGACAGGAACCAGGAAAAGAGATCACATCTCTCCTGTTTTAGCTTCTCTGCATTGGCTTCCTGTAAAATCCAGAATAGAATTTAAAATCCTTCTTCTCACCTACAAAGCTCTTCATGGTCAGGCACCATCTTATCTTAAAGAGCTCATAGTACCTTACAACCCTGCAAGAGCACTGCGCTCCCAGAATGCAGGGTTACTGGTGGTTCCTAGAGTCTCTAAAAGTAGAACGGGAGCCAGAGCGTTCAGTTATCAGGCTCCTCTCCTGTGGAACCAGGTTCCAGTTTGGGTTCAGGAGGCAGACACCGTCTCCACATTTAAGAGTAGGCTTAAGACTTTCCTCTTTGATCAAGCTTATAGTTAGGGCATAGAATTTAATATTGTCCACCTAACCCGGCCTACCTGCTTCTCGTCATAGTTGTCAGATCTATCTATCATATAATCAATAATATAATAAAACTAGAGGGAGGCAGGGCATACAGTTCTAGCCCGATCCGGCAGCTCTCTGTCCACCTTCCAGAAGATGTGGATCAGCAAGCAAGAGTACCATGGGTCTGGCCTTCACAAATCCTTCTAAGCAGACTGTTCCTCCTTCCCCTCCCCAACCAAAGCCCAACAACTTCAGCTTTGTGGTAACAACCACACCACATTTTGTATACATTTGAAAATACAGGTTATTTAGTTTTCTGGGGGATTTAAAATGTTCAATTCGTTTTGAGAGTCAATTCAAATGGTAACTACATTGTTCAGACATGTATTCACCTCTGAAGGCCTCCCAGTGTTTGGCGCATATTTAGACATCGTTTTAGCATCGCTTGAATGTCAATTTTCTGTTGTTTTGCACTTTCAGAGTTAAAAAAATATCTTGTTCCTGATATTTGTACCTGAAAATAAAAATGTATTACTTTTGTACATGGGCTAAAGTCAATTATTTGGAATTTATTCAATTCAAAAGAATTTATGTAAAATATTTAAAATTGTTTGTTCAGCCAATGCCAAATAGTGTAATATATTGTGAACCACTATTACAAAAAACTATAATACAGCAAGACAATTACAGTATCATTTAGCAAATTGTAATTACAATATGATTACTGTAAGGGTATTATACAGTAAAACTAAGTTACAGTAAGGGTGTTTTTACCACTGTAAAACTAAGGTACAGTAAGGGTATTCTACTACTGTAAAACTAAGTTACAGTAAGGGTATTATACTACTGTAAAACTAAGTTACAGTAAGGGTATTATACTGTAAAAACCATGTACAGTTAGGATACTGTAATCGGGTAGTTACAGTAACTTACTGGCAACGTGTTGCCAGTAACTTACTGTAATCGCGTAGTTACAGTAACTTATGTAAAACTGTTGAAACAACAGAAATAAGGCTAAAACATCACAAAAACACCAGAAGAGGCCGAAACGCACGTTTCCTGCATGGAGATGTGTGTATAGCAGCTACTGTTAGGAAACTAATGTAAACCTGTTTAAATGACAGTAACAAGGTTAAAACATCACAAAGACATCAGACGAGGCCGAAACGCACGTTTCCTGCATGGAGATGTGTGTATAGCAGCTACTGTTAAGAAACTAATGTAGACCTGTTGAAATGACAGAAACAAGGTTAAAACATCACAAAAACATCAGAAGAGGCGGAAACGCACTTTCCTGCATGTGTATAGCAGCTAATGTTAAGAAACTAATGTAAAACTATTGAAACAACAGTAACAAGGTTAAAACATCACAAAAACACCAGAAGAGGCCAAAACACACATTTCCTGCATGGAGATGTGTGTATAGCAGCTACTGTTAGGAAACTAATGTAAACCTGTTGAAATGACAGTAACAAGGTTAAAACATTAAAAAAAACTCAGAAGAGGCCAAAATGCACAATTTCCTGCATGGAGATGTGTGTATAGAAACTACTTGTAAGAAACTAATGTAAACCTGTTGAAATGACAGTAACAAGAGTAGTAATATAAGTGGACTATTAGGTGGGGGTCAAAAATTAGCATATTCCCACCTAAAGGTGAGGGGGTCAAATTCCCCCGCTTAGGGTGGACTTTTAGGAAGGGGTTGAAAAATCACCCGTAAAGGAAGCTGCGCGCCCAGTTCACAAATTTGATGGAAATAAATCAAGTGCAATTTATATAAAAGAAGAAAAATGACGGTAAGTGAAGGATGTTTTTAAAAGTTTGACTACTAGGGTTGTGTGATTAGGTTGTTAGCGAGGGATTGCCGTGTGGGGCGCTGTTTTAAAAACTTTTAATGGTTTAGATTATGTGATTAGCAAGAGATTTCCCCCCTTGAAAGTCTCCACTTATATCAAGACTACTACGTCAGAGGGTCCTGATGACATTGGTATCGTAGTAGAGGACTTGAAAGTTCTGAGGTTGTAGATTTTAATCCTTTGTGTTGATCACTGGTTGACCTGAAATTAAATATTAAAATTGATATTAACCTGCAAACTAATTGTAAAATATTGTATTGCAACACAAAACGGCATATATACCATGTACATGTAGTCTATGTGAAATGTGGTATCACAGCATTTTGTGTTTTGCATACAAGTCAAATACATACCTGTTGATACATTTCAGTCAAAGCCTCTTCATGCACATGGTAAGAAATTCAAATGATCTTAAATTACATTGGAAAAGTTTGTAATTCGTATTTTGCGCATACATAAGAGGTAACATATAAAGAGTGACTAAAACAAATGTTTTCCACATATTTGTCCACATATGAAGAAAACTTAGCTTTATTCAAGCATTGTCACTGAGGTAACAGAAAAATATATTAAACAGTTTGGAAAAAATTATAATGCGCATTTTTGTCAGGAACATATTAAACACCCAAGCAACAAAGTGAAAATGTGTAACCACGAGAATCTGAGCCTGGCGTACCAGAATAAGTGGCACACCACTGTCTTGTACTTGTGTGCATTCATTGTACCACAATTGTTTCAACCACAGGTGGTCTTTCTCAGGTAAAAAGTAGTTAGTCTGTGACTGACCACCACACCATTATAACACCTACCTATTTAATGAACTAAATACTTACAGAAGTAGGCCTACCAAACTGCATTAAAATAACACAGTAGCTTCTGACACACAGTTAAACTATGCAGATACACTTACAGAACATTTACTTCCACAAAATATGGTAAATCATAAAAACTGTGGTTTGCAACAGTAATTATTAGATTTTGGGAACACTGAAACACATATGCAGAGAATGAAGAGTGAACCTGACAAAGAAAATTACTAATGTCCAGCGTTTTTATATTGTTTCATTTATCCTGCTAGCTAGGATGCATACGGTGTGTTACTACACGTTTTTTCTTGTAAAATTCTCATTTTGAGGTGCCGAAATGTCTGGTAGTTTTATGCTGTTTGTAGCTAGCTTGCTGGGTAGCTGTATCAGCTTTAAATCACATACAAAACAAAGAGGAAAACTTTACAGGATTTCCAGACTGTGTAGAGGAGACACATAAGCCGATCATTTTATTGCTTATTTTTAATGAAATGAAGTGATTTAAGGAGCAAATCTATTTCCAACTTAAATACCTGGAAGGAAGGCTTCTGCCATTTCTGTTCATGACTAAAAACTTAGCTTGCAAAACAAAAATTAATTATATTTTCTAAAAGTTCTATTATCAGGAATATCATAATAAAAAAGAAAATCTTTTATGCTAAGAGAGTAAGGTGAATCAGAAAGGTGACTATCTAAGTCCCTGAGAAATGTTTTAGTTTTCTCACATTCAAAAAATAGGTGTAATATAATTTTTTATTTGAACCTACTTTCCTTTATTTGTAATTCAGTATTTACTAGGTAACAACCAAGCTCTTTTCCAGTTAATACCAGGAATTAAAGATCCCCATTACTATTTCCCTCTAGGAGTTATTCTTTTTCTACATTGAAAGATTCAAAAGTGGCTGCAAAGTTATCGGGTGAAAATTATTTATAAAAGGTATTCTGATCCTTTTTGTGTGAATTATGGTCTGCCTTTCTGGTATTTATTTTGGTCTTATTATTCTACAAAAAGGTCCTTCGCCTAAATTAGTAATTTACTCTGTTTTGTGGAGACACTTGTTAACAGAATTTGAATATACTGAGCATGACATGCAATAGTGTTAAATCTGCTGTTGCAACCAGACGGACAAAACCTCTCTATGCTTCCGCATACTCCTCGTCATGCTCTGATTTACTGAGTTCAGACGCAGCTGGCCGGCGTAATCTGTCAGCACACACTGAAACCGGTTTCATTGCATACTCCGACAGAGAAACACTGAAAAAAGTGTATGCCATCTCCCGTTGTGCCTCATTGAATGTTACCGGGAATTGAGACATGAAACTGCGTGGCTAACATGACATAACATGGAGCCTTTCCTCCAGAGCATGCGCAATCACAGTAACAGACAAATGTTAGCTAATTTAGCTTGTTAGGGCGGAGGAGGGGTGGAAACACATGCCAATGCCAGGAAAATTGTCAGTATATTACGTTAGCTGGTATCTTAAAGGCCATTATCTATAACCTTATATTTGGAAAAGTCAATTGAAAATTGTGATATTTAAGCGAGTACTTTTTCAGTCATTCATTGCCAATTGTTTAGTCTTAACATTAGTCAGAATCACTGTAACGTTAGGTTAGGTTAACATATCTTTATTTTCACTTTCACCCAGTAAAGTTGGACTGTTGGGTAACTTGCAACAATGCAAAACAATGTTCAACTAGCCTGTTACAGCAACTCGTTGTAAAATACAATAATTAAACAAGTCTTGCCTTTGAGAAAATGGCAGCATCTGTAATGTTTGATGACTATGTCCATGTGGCTGAAAATAGTTGGAGCTGAAAGAATGAGTTTGTATTAATTTTCTTTTCTTTTTTTAAATTATGTATCTGTTACCAATGATTGATTACTAATTATAAATTAACACCAATCTCAGTTTTTTACAGTGTAGACAAAAACCTATCACGTAAAATCTAGAATTGACCTTTTTTATTTTTTTGATATCTCAATCTGCTATTCAGTTTGTTAAGATTATATTGCACTCAGTTGCCTCGTTCTCTGATTATAAGATGTTACCAATGGAATTGGGCGACCAGCAGGCTACTACTTCAGTCAGCGGTTATTTGAAGATGAATAATACCTTATTAAGAGATGAAAGTTTTAATAATAATATCAAAGCCCTTATATCTGAAATCTTTTCTAACCTCACTGAGGGCTGTAAACAAAAGAATGGGGGTTCTTTAAGTACAAGACCAGATGTATTGCTATTAAGAGATTGTTACAAACTAAATTACTTGATAGATTAAATGAATTATCTAAATATACTATTAATGAAGAAGAAAAATGGAAATTAAAAGGCTTAACTTACAACTTGAGAAGCTCTATTTGGGTTTAGCCAGATAGGCCTTTATATGTAAGGTTTGTAATCACCTTTGTGATTCTAATATAACAGCTGCTGAAATAATGAAAGATATCCGTTCCATGAAAAAAGGAAAGGCTCCGGTATAGACGTCTTTCTGTAGAATTCTATGAGCATTTTTGGGAATATATTCAGTATACAATATATTCAGGTTCCGCTGCTTTGTATGTATAAAGAATGTATGGAGCAGAAAGAGATGACGACCACCACTATGAAACAAGGTATTATTTCACTTATCCCTAAACAGGGTAATGTCTAATTTCACTAATAAACATCTGACTATAAAATAATAGCCTTAGTTTATGCCAATAGCCTTAAAACAGCCCTTGGGGACATCATCTTTGAAACACAGTCTGGCTTTATGGAAAATTGTCACATCTTAATCTTTTCTAGATTTCTACAAGGCCTTTGATACTATTGAGCATACTTTTCTTTTGAAGACTCTTAAATTATTTGGTTTTGGTGATGCTTTTATTAATGTTATTGAGATGCTTTATAAAGACATTAATAGTTCTGTGATAAATTAATCACAATCCAACTAATAGATTTGAGATCAAATGTGGAATTCGACAGGGATGCCCAATTTCCCCCCTTTTATTTCTGATGGTTACAGAACTGCTGGCGTTAAGTGGAATTAATAATATTGATTTTGACAGATGACAGCATTCTATTTTAAAGGACTAGAAATTAGCTTCCTTACTTTGGTTGCACAATTCACACCCTGACTAAAGGTTGCTTGTCTTTTGGATTGAACAATGTAACACAACATAAGTTAATTTTAAATGGGGTTAGTGTGCTAGATAAGAAATGTGATAAACATATTTTGAATCTTTCAATTTAGGAAAAGAATAACTCCTAGAGGGAAATGGTACTGGGGATCTTTAGATTAGATTAGATTAGATTATATTAGATTAGATTAGATTAGATTAGATTAGATAAGATTAGATAATACTTTATTCATCCCACAGCAGGGAAATTCCTTTGTTACAGTAGCATTCTCAACAATAACAGCAAAAAAAAAAAAAAAAAGTAAACACACAAGAAAAACTGTCAAAGAGTAGACAATGTGCAGAAGGTAGACTGAAGTAAAGTGGCGTCAAATAAAGGTTTTGAAAAGTAAAGTGCGGTTGCCATAGTACAAAAAAACAATATTGCAGTGTAAGTAATTGACGTTAAAATTAAATTTAATATGTAATTAAAGTAATAAAGCAAAAGTAGGTAACCATGATATAAGTTATATTCACCTGTGACCATAAATATTATTGAAAAAGTAAGTACTTGTAATGGAAAAAAATAAATACAGATAAAGATATACAGAGAGTGTGTGGTTTAATTGAAAAACAGGAACAGAAACTACAACATTATCAGGTAGTGCAGGTGTAGAGTCTGACAGCGGCCGGGATGAAGGACCTGCGGTACCTCTCCTTCTTACACCGTGGGTGTATCAGTCTGCTGCTGAAGGAGCTGCTCAGGGACCCCACAGTATCATGTAGGGGGTGAAAGGTGTTGTCCATGATGGATGTCAGCTTGGCTAACATCCTTCTCTCCCCTACTTTCTCTATGGGGTCCAGAGGACAGTCCAGGACAGAGCTCGCTCTCCTGATCAGTCTATTGAGTCTGCTCCTGTCCCGGTCCGAGCTGCCCCCCCCTCCAGCAGACCACAGCATAAAGGATGGCAGAGGCAACCACAGAGTCATAAAAAGTCCTGAGGAGAGTCCTGCACACTCCAAAGGACCTGAGTCTCCTCAGCAGATGGAGGCAACTTTGGCCCTTCTTGTAGAGTGCATGGATGTTATCAGTCCAATTCAGTTTATTGTTCAGGTGAACACCCAGGAATGTCCAATCCCTGGATGCTCACCGGTGAGAAATGGAATGTTTTCCTTCAACAATCATCTCCTTCATCTTGCTGGTGTTGAGCTGAAGCTGGTTGAGCTCACACCAGCTGACAAAGTCCCTGATGACCGTCTTGTATTCCAGGTCGTTCCCCTCAGAACACAACCAACAACGGCTGTGTCATCAGAGAACTTCTGGATGTGGCAGTGGGTGGTGTTGTGTGTGTAGTCTGAGGTATAGAGGGTGAAAAGGAAGGGGGAGAGCACCTTACCCTGAGGGGCACCTGTGCTGCAGTGCACCACGTCAGACACACAGTGACGGAGCCTCACATACTGTGGTCTGTAGGTCAGGTAGTCAGTAGTCCATGCAGCCAGGTGTTGGTCCACTCCGGCACTCTCCATCTTCACTTTGAGCTGGATGGTGTTAAAAGCACTGGAGAAGTCAAAAAACATGTCTCTCACAGTGCTCCCGCTGTCCTCCAGGTGGAGCAGCAATCTGTGCAGCAGGTAGATTACTGCGTCGTCCACCCCAATCCCAGGCTGGAAAGCAAACTGCAAGGGGGCCAGCTGTGTGCCCACCAGGGGTCGAAGGTGACACAGGATGATCCTCTCCATGGTCTTCATCAGGTGAGAAGTCAGGGCAACAGCCCTGCGGTGGTTTGGCTAGGGCGCGGTGACTTTGGTACCGGGACCACACAGGAGGTCTTCCACAGGGCTGGGACCTTCTCCAGGCTCAGGCTCAGGCTGAATAAGTGCCTGAGCACACCACAGAGCTGGTCAGCACAGTCCCTGAGGAAACTTGGGCTGATGCCGTCCGGGCTCGGGGCCTTCCTTGCCTTGATCTTCTTCAGTTGACTTTTCACCTGATCATCTGTTATGGAGAAGGGGTTGGAGGATGACTGGGGTGTGAGGATGGTGGGAGGTGATAGTCTCAGGGAGGGGGGAGAGGGGGGTGGTGAACTGATGAGCGGGGAGAGGGGGAGGAGCGGGCTGGTGGGTTCATTGTTGATGAGGGTGGTTGAAGGTGGCAGGCTGAGGAAGGAGGGGGCGAGGGGAGTAGGCCAGGGGAGGTGTGAAAGAGGGGTGCAAGGAGGCAGAGTCAAATCTGTTAAAAAACAGATTCAGCTCATCTACAGAAAGACGTCTATACCGGAGCCTTTCCTTTTTTCATGAAACGGATATCTTTCACTATTTCAGCAGCTGTTATATTAGAATCACAAAGGTGATTACAAAGTAATGTTTGGGATGTACTTTCTTACTTCTTCAATAAATAACTAAGACTAAACTTGGAAGGGTATAAATTTTTATAAAAAGCTGTGCCAAATTCTGAAATTGAAAAAGGGACAGTAGATTTGGAGCCAATTATATTAAGAGGAGTTAAAGCTTTTCTTTGACCATCTCTTTTCATTCCATACATTCAAAGTTTCATTCCATATATTCAGACTTTCATTCCATATATTTAGACTTTCATTCAATATATTAAAACTTTACATATGTATAACAATTTCCTAAATGGCATGCATATTTGTAAGGGATAATGTACAGCTGAATTCAATGCTGATTCAAGACCTGATCACCCTGTTGGGGTTGTATTCACTATAACAACCACCTCACTCTAAATTATCCCGCATATTACATGGCTACTGTTGGAATAAAATATATTCATATCATGTGTGCTTATAAACATATTCATGTAGTGCATTATATTAATCAGATGTGTTAAATTCATTAGATTTTCAGGTAAAGAGCTACAGCATTACACATAGTCTGCTTGGTTTCAGTGTGATTATTGGGTACATTTCTGAATAAGAAGCATGTAGTTTAGAGTTCACTGAGACCTTATCATAGGTTGTTTTGGTACAATGTGTCCAACCATAGCTCTGCCGAGTGTGTTGAGTCTGAAAAGCAGGGCCAGGGGTGTTTATAGGCACACGTCTTATGTTTGGGTAAAGGCCTCTCCAGTAGCAGTCTGAGACCTGTTATCTATTGTGCAGGCCAATCGCTGCTAGACACGAATCTTACGAACATGTCACGTGGTAGCAACTGAACCCCCCCCTTGAGGACAAGAATCATGCAGGAAGGGCTAGAGGGTCAGACAAACTTGGGAGAGCTATGGATGCATTTTCTCTGTAACTTTGTCTCTGGAATGTGTACACTCCATATGAATAAACGTTCTTTTATCCAACCTACTGACTTGAACCCTTCTTCCTGAAAGAATCTAGAAGGGCAGGAATTAGCCCAACACTACGTACCAAAGTAAACAATAATATTACACAAAATATTGATTTAAACGGAAATTTATTGATTTAAATACGACTGTATTGCTTCCACTAAAGACATTCCGTTTCTACGGTTGGAATCCTGCGTCCATAGCAATGTAAACTCTGTACCTGTTTAATGCTACTGTTAGAAAAAATCTAAGTAACACGTGTTCTTTGATTTGATGAGGACAAAGAGAGGCTGAGAATTAAGTAAAAGGTTTAATGAAACAGCATTATGAAGATGATAAGACAAAGACAATACGACACAAAACATGATAACACTGCAGCTGACAGCGGACTTGATCCATACACCTTGATGGAGTCACATGAGATCAGTCCAGAAATCATCACCACATCCTAATTTTATCCCAAAGAAGTTGAGGGTGGTTCCTCGAATTAAATCTTCCCTATTGGTCAGAAGTTTTCTCAAGATTAAGTCCCACCTCTGAATTGTCAGGTTTAGTCCAGGTCACAAGTAAAGGTCTTTTATCATGGCCAATTCGATTCAGGTTTACTGGGATATGCATATTCTTTGTTCTTAGTCAAGTTTAGGCCAGCAGGGGCAGCTCCCAAAAGGCAGGAACAACAGTTACCTTTCCAGTGGGGACAATGAGTGGACAATAAATGACATCACATGAGAGCATGTATGCTAAATGATTGATATGACCTAATCAATTATTTAGAGACAGAGGAAGAGAGGGGGAAGGTGAGAGACAGTAGGGCCGTCTTGACCTCTTCACAGAGACAAAATGCATATTATCCTAACCTGGCTGCATCATACATAAACAGAAATACATTGTTTTCAAAACATTGTTTTTAACTTGTTATAACTCAACACTACCCTTTGTCTATTACTCAACACCCCCTTACGGGTTGTAGTAGTAGCCATATATTTTATGGGGTGCTGTGCTGAACAAATTACCCAGCTGCTGTTTTAATCACTGCAGGAATTGACACAACATTAGCTAAAGTGTTATAGTGAGTTAGCAGGTTATCGCTGCTCTAATTCACATTAAACTGAACATTTCCGTTGACGTGAAGTGAGACACAGCGAATGGCTTCTTTGGGAATATTTATATTGACGTTTATGTCCTCATTCATCCTTTTCCTTTTCCTTTTTGCACAGCCGCTGCATGTTGACACACCTGTAAATGAAAGTGTTGCAATGTAGCTAAGCTGACAAATTTGCGTATGGCTGTTACTGCGTAGCAATAGTTCTCAGAATGTTCCCCTAACGTTGCAACCTTTAGAGAATGTTATCCAAACGTACTTTTTTACATTCCCCTAACCTTTAAAAAACTTAAACAACCATGATACTAATTGTATTATTACTTAAAACTTTAGAATTAATGAAGAGGCAAATTTGATGGGATTTAAACTTTAATATGCAATATAAAAAATTGCAAAACATATATACAATAATCAGAATCAGTTTTATTGGCAATATAGACACATAATAGTGCAAATGTAGCATGCAAGATGCATATTGGAATGATAAAGTACAGTATTTTAACATGTAACACTGGACTATAGTCACATTCATACATAGGTGTCTGTTATGTTAACGGTAACACATTAACAGTTATTCAACTAGCTATGAGATAGCACACACAAGCTGAATACAGAATGTGGACCCGTCCTCCAGCTCTGGCCTTGCTTTCAGCCCGCGATTAGCTTCCGTTATTTTCTTCATTTCAGTAAGAGCAAACTTTTTGCCAGTCCCTCACAAGTTCCTGACTCACTCTAAACTTTCTTTCTGCTGCTCGATTACCGTTTTTGGCTGCATATTTTATTACCTGCAGTTTGTAATCTGCAGGCAAGGATTTTCTTTTTGGGGGCATTTTGTTTGTGTTCAGTCTTTCTCAGTTGTCTTTAGGAAAAGCTTTGAGTTGTCACCAGCCTAGAGCGCCCTCTCGTGGCTGTAGACGGCAATGTTTTCATTATGAATTAACGTTTAAAAACATGTTAAATTATATATTATTTCATATATAAGTCTCACCGGACTATAAGTCACAAGACCAGCCAAACTACGGAAAAAAAATGTGACTTATAGTCTGTAAAATACAGTATGTAATGTGTAGGTGAATGGCCAAAGTGGGGATGACCCCACATATCAGCAGTTCAGGAGAATGATGGCAGTGGGAATGAAGCGGTTCTTGTGTCTGGTGGTTTTTTGTGCAGGGATCTGAAGTGCCTGCGAGGGGAGGAGGCAGGAGGATGGCAGCAGTGTAGAAGATGGCCAACAGCTCAATAAAAATAGAGCTCCATAGTTTTGAAGGCTCAGTTCTTCTCAGCTGGCCTAAAAAGAAAGAAACAAAAGTTTGATATGTCATACTAAGACTGAAAAAGCAAGAAAAATTTCCTTACTAACAACAGTGTTTTTCTGATCACAAATATTGATAGTTTGATTATTATCAACAAAGAGTTTACTAAAAAAGAAAAGCAACTCACTGCTTGACTAGCATAGCAAGATGGCGACGAGGGGGGAAAAACATAAAGTGAGTTGTTCACTTCAGCCAAACTTTTCTTTTTGGTCAACCTGATCAGAACCGGAATATAACAAAGTCATACGAGGGAAAGAGTTTAATGTTAAACCACAAACCCTTCCATTACAACGACAACATCATTAAACTTTAAAGTATTTCACTTACTTTTTCGTGAGCTTGCGAAGCTGTGCAGCGTGGTCCTAGTCCTGTAACATTGTCTTTATCAGCAATCACTTGAATCGGTCACCTGAATTGAAGACGTGAATTTTCTTAGTTGGGAAAATCGTTCTATTGATAGATTCTTGTTTTAAGCATTTTCACTAATACAGTTAAAAAACCGAAGTCAAGCACAATAGTATTGTTTTAAGCTAGATTGATATCAGCCTTAAAATAAATAGATTATCTTGCTATGCTGTTTATCTGACTTAGATTTTATAAGTCCAATCAGTTTTGAGTGAATCTAAATCAAGTGACTGCAAACCTTTATGCTACTTCAAAAACTCAGAACAACCAAAAACAACCAAACGGGAACACTGTTTGGAGGTACAGCGCAACCGCAGGAGAACGTTACAATTGGTTGGTTCTCCTAACAATTACGGAACGTTATAACCCAGAGGGAATCTTTCCTAAATGTTAGTTTTTGGTTTGTTTCAAACTAACCTTTAGAGAACCATAAACTAACATTCCCTATAATAAAACGTTCTGTCTTAGTGGGGTGTGTGTTTTACTTAGCAATGTTTTATGATTTTTGTTGGTTTTTAGGTTATGTTATTGTTTTCTGTTTTTGTGCAGTTGTTCTCTTTCTTGTTTTCTTGTACTCGTAGTTTCATCCCTTGTCGCCTAGTGTCACTTCCTACGTTACGTCTTGTGTCTGTTCTGTTGCCTGTTTTATTTTTTTTATTTTGATAGTCTGTTTCTCTGTCTAGTCCTGTCTGGTTAAACTACCTGCCTTGTGTTTTCCCACCTTTGTGATGATGTGTTTCACCTTTTTTGCTCGTTACCTCTTGCATTTAACCAGAGACGTCACTAGGATTAAACGACAAAGGGGGCTTAGCTGCAAGGCTATGCAAAAGTTTCCCTTGCAAAATTTTGCTTACTAATCTAATTCTAATGTTAGGTTTTAGATACATCAAAGCCGCATGGGGGGGATTTACTTAGGACGGAAAAACACACTACTCCAGTCAGGCATGATATGCTAAACTAGCTTGTTGCAATATAAGGATCTGTTGTGGAAGTTTCTGTACAGCAGGAGAGGAATTGTTTTGGAGAGTGAGACTTGTTGAAACAAAATAAAGACAGCGGTGCAATTGAGTCAAGGTTTAGAATTCGGTGAGATTTAATTATTCCCTGCAGAGAATAACCAAGTGGGAAGACAGTTTTCACAGAGTTAACACAATAACAGTGTGACAACGCCTTGCGAAATTAAAACATCCACGTCTTATATCCTGTTTCCCCTAGAGAAGAAAATTACGTGTTTTCCAAAATACGTCTAATCTTAGGGAAGGGATTTTAAAAGTCATACAACCTGAAAAGCATTGTGAATATGAATAATAATAATACATGCATATTATAGAAGGACATATGAAATCATGCTTAAATGTAATTTTTCCATTACAGATCCTATTTAAAGTATGTCTGAATTTAATAACCTGATGGCGAGATGAATAGAAGTTCTAGTACGTCTATGTACTGTATGTATAGCCTAGTCTGCATTTAGGCACCGTCTACATACTTGTTTAATTTATTACAGCAAATTAATGCGGAATGTGAAGTTGGTCAGAATATAGCATATATAATACATATCATGAAATAATTTAGTTTAGGCTATGCCTTGTTTCCTAGACCTGCCAACAAATGCATGTTAGAAGAAAACAAAAACACCCCCACCTCATACTTTGTTTTTTCCCTGTAGAACACTACTGACCTCAGTCAAGCCCCTTCCCTCAGAATCAGCTGCCCTGCCAAACTCAAGAGTGTATGGCTGCAGCCTGGAGCGTCCCATGTCATCCGTCCCGTCTCATGCAGTCTCGTCTCATGTGGAGGTGTGTTCAACGGTAAATTCAGAGGGTCAAAAAATACGAAATAGCGAATAATTTTCCAGATGGAGTCACGACGAAATTCGTGACCACATTTGTTGCAATCAAAGTAACAATTTTGCCATAAATACAGTTTGCTCATTTCTAAATGTTATGGTTGTGTTGACAAGATAAATGCAGACTATCGTCTGGAGTAAGATAAGCCTGCGTCAACTATCATGCTAATGAATGAAATACTTTTAATATTTGGTGTTTTTTTAACTAAACAGTAACGGCAATCATACAAATGACTAAAATACTTAAAAAATATATGTCCGTCTATAAAATAAATGCAGATTATAGGCAACCAGGCAAAGATTCTGCCATCCCCGAGCTTCTACTTTTCAAAATAAAAGCTCACATCTGGAATAAAACACTATATCTCTTTTACTTTTCAAAGTAAAAGCTTGCGTCAACTATCATGCTAATGAGTAAAATATTTGGTCTTTTTTTAAATATTTAAAAAAAATATGTCCGTCTCTAAAATAAATGCAGATTATAGGCAAACTAAAAAATTCCTTCTATGGCTGCAACTTTGATCCAAGTTGCAGCCATAGAAGGAATTTCTCTCCCGGCAGAGGTCAAGCATTTGGTTTTGGTTTTAATTTTTTCCCCTTTCATTCAATACAACACAAAATACAACAGAACCACTGGCGCGGAAGTGGAAGAAAAATACAATCACATTGTGGCTCAAGGCCGTGGCAGCAGAGATACGCAGTCGAATGCAGGATGGGTCCCAGAGACCCGAAGGCCGAGGCCACGGTAGTAGAAAAATACAACCGCATTCTGCCCCAGGTCTCAGAGACCCAAAGGCCAATGCCGTGGTAGTAGAAAAATACAACCGCATTATGCCCCGGGTCCCAGAGACCCAACAGCCGAGGCAGCGCCAGTAGAGCTATACAATATAGAAGAGTCTAAGAGTCTTGGAAAGAGTGTTACATGTATTTTTGTATTCTTGTTCTTGTGTGTGCAGATCCTTATTATCCCTCTTCAGGAAATCCTGACGTTAGTTGGCAGAAATGACTGCGTCGCCGATGCAGGTTTCATCCAATGTAGGCCACGTTAATATGGAACAACACAACCATAACATTCAGAAATGAGCAAACTGTATTTATGGCAAAATTGTTACTTTAACAGTTTTTAATGTTTTTCAATTGATTGCAACAAATGTGGTCACGAATTTACCCGTGACTCCATCTGGAAAATTATTTGCGATTTCGTATTTTTGTAATGTCTGCACATGCTGCAGAAAAGCTCGTGCTTATTTACACTGGGATCATTCCATCACAGAAAAGTGTCCGTACCACTTTGAAGAGAAGCTACTGTTGTCGCGGTAACTTTTAACAGTAGTAGTTGCTTAACACATCCATAGCTAGCTAACGTTACGTCCTAACGAAGGAAGCCCCAAGAGACTGACTGTTGTAACCATAGCAACCAACCACGTTCCGAAGGCGTCCTAATTGTTTGATCCTTATTCTATGGTTTAAACAGTTTCGTTTTATCAGAAGAGAAAACATAAAAACATTTTTTTTTAAAAACTACAGTATTTCTGTTACAATTTTTTTTCACATACATACATTTGAATACATACATATTTTGATCAAACTTGGCGGCCAGTGCCGCCCTGGCCCATTACTGATAACGCGCATGGAATGTTGGTCTCATTGTTCAGTTTTCTTGAGACAAAGAAGACGTAACACATGTACTTTTTGTGTGTGAGAAATATACTGACAGTAGAATGCACTGGCAGGAAATGGAAGGAGACAGCTCAATACATGGGATACTAGAAGAAAAGGGCATGGCAAGGGAGAGACTTTAAGCTTTTTTTTTTAATTATTTATTTATTTGTTTTGACTTAATTCAGGCCTAGCCCATACAGACTGTGGCCCAGACCCTATGAAGTTCATAGTATTACATACTCCTGTACAGTTGGTGGCGATATATACAAAAGTAGTAATCTGCCAAATACAAGAAGAAGAAGAAGAAGAAGAAGAAGAAGAAGAAGAAGAAGAAGAAAGAGAATGATAATTTTGATTGGCTAGGAGGTGACCAATAGAAAGCTGTGATCGTGTAAGCAGCATTGCAGAATGTTTAGAAAACTTCTTGTCTCGCTATTTCTCGTTATTATTTTTTACCATGACCCTTCTGACGCACAGAAGAAAAAAGAGGTAACATGCCTTTCTTTAATAACATAAAACTGAGGAAGTTCATACCTTTGGGATTAAAGCTATGCGACTGCTCCAAAGTTGTCTAACGTCCGTGCCAAGCTTAGAAGCTAAGCTAACAGCAACCCGAAATGAACGTTGACGTGTGGTTTTGTAAAGCACTAGCAAGCTAAGTAAAGAAGTTTTAACAGATAACATTAATTTGATCTTCACTAATAGACACTGACTACATTTAATGCACATCATTTTCCGGGTTTTGACCACCTTATTTTGAAAAAGACGATATTTAAAATAAGCTGTTTACATGCCTACATTAATGAAAGCGAATATTCTTAAGCATTACCTGTATCAAATACAGAATATTGTTATATTCGGAATAATAGTTGTATATTGGTGTGCATGTAAACATACTCATTAATAACTAATCCACAGTAGTGGTTGTAAACTTGGTGTTGGACTGGCTTATTACACACAAGTTTGAAATCCAGGAAGTGGAACCCGCTTTTATCTTGTTTTCCGGACACATTCACCGTTCGCCAAAATGCAACCTATGGTCTTTTTGTGAATGTACCCCAGTCAAACTATCGTTTAAAAGCATAGATAGGACGTAAGCGCCACTTTTAATATTTACCATATTTTCGTTTTCGGTCAAATGGCCTTTTGAATAGGAGTGCAAGGGGCACTACCAAGATCGCATCAAAAACGCTATTTTTAAGAATTCCCGACACAACATGAAACTTTGCTCGAAGTATGACCAGGGGCTCAACACATGAACTCGAGCATTGAGAACATTGTTTGTAAAGGATGGAAAAGACGGAGAGCATTGGTATATGTTAAATGTAAATGGACTGTTCATATATAGCGCTTTTCTAGTCTTAACGACTACTCAAAGCGCTGTTACATAGTACAGGAACCATTCACACACATTCATACACTGTGGCTGAGGCTGCTGTACCACCTGCTCATCAGATAAACTCACACATTTACACACCTGACACATCAGTGTACAGTATCTTGCAGAAGAAAGATGCGTGACCGACAGAGACAGTGGGAGAGCAGGGAAAGGAAATGCAGCTGAACAAATACGCTGAAGGAAGTAAAATAAAAGTCATTAATAAATATATGCAAATTCCATGTGATTTTCTCCTGTTAAGAGAATTGTGTTTTCATGTGTAGATTCTGCACTTGAAATTTTGTTTTTGGCCCTGCAACTGAAATGGGAAAAGTTAGCGGCCCTGCTTGTTCCTGTTCTCATATGCTTCTTTACATTAATATATTTTCCATTGCTACATTGTTATGTGAATGAATAAATTTTTGTTGTTGTTGCTGAGAGTAACTGACCAAGCACCCATATTATGAGTTGGGAGTGATAGAATGGCTCCTAAATGTTCTCTTTTGTTTTTGGACTAGCAGCTGATTTTTTTTTTTTGTGTCCTGTGTAGACTCTGCTGTCAGAGAAGTTGACTCAGATGATGGAGTGGGCCTCCAAGCGTTCAGTTATCAGGATGAACGCAGATAAGTTTCGTCGCTTTGTCAAGGCTCCTCCCAGAAACTACTCGGTTGTCATCATGTTTACGGCACTGCAGCCACAGAGACAGTGTGGGGTCTGCAGGTAAGAAGCAGAAGGAATAGGAAGAGGCATTGCTGTTTAGGGTTGGGTACCACTCACATTTTTATCAGTACCGATACTGGTACCTGAAATTTGGTTCCGGTTTAAGGTGCCTATTTTCGTATGGAGCTAGAACAGTGACAGTAACCTGCAGTATGGAAAATAAAATTTGCCAATGAAGCAACAAATATTGGCGCTGAAAAATGTTGAACTGATACATAAAACACAAACATCAAAAAGTAATAATCTCACTATCCTATTATATTTTTTCACTTTGACATTTGTTTGCATTATGTTTTTCAATGTCAATCTACATTTTTTCTTGATGTCTGTCTTTTCAGTGACAGTTTATTTTTTTTTTTTTTTTTTACGCCACAGTGTATTTTTACAATGTCACTGGTTTTCAGTTTCAACTTTCTGTCACTGTTTTGGCACAGGGAGGAGGGGCCTGAGGGGATTGGCAAAGAGGGCGTGGTTTATGGGTAATTTACATAGGCTACTGGTGACAGACCGCACATCCACAGCAATCCTCATCTATAATCTATAATCTAGTATTTATAACAGTAATTTCTGTCCTTTAGGACTCCTAAGGCCAGTGTTATTGCTGGTGCACAAGGCTTGACTCACTTGTGTCTCTCATTAGCTCCATTGTGGATGTATTAAGAGAACAAGCTCCGCTCTCTCTACCTGCCGCTAACACTGGCACGGAACCTTAACGCCGTTCCCCCATAACTCTCCTCCAATCATAAGTATAGCTGCTGAGTGACAGGTTTCTAGGCAAATCATACACTCACTCACTGACAGAAAGCGTTTACTGACATCTCCTAAAACTGGGAAAACACATTTACTGACTTTGTCAGTGAACACATTCTGCCTGTTGGTGAGTGTG
This sequence comes from Percina caprodes, assembly GCA_013375575.1. Lineage (NCBI taxonomy): Eukaryota > Metazoa > Chordata > Actinopteri > Perciformes > Percidae > Percina > Percina caprodes. The sequence goes on along the minus strand of JABXJD010000777.1, from coordinate 101,714 downwards.
TGATTTGCCTAGAAACCTGTGAGTCAGTAGCTATACTTGTGATTGGCGGAGAGTTATGGGGGAGGGGCGTTAAAGTTCCGGCAGGTATAGAGAGTAGAGCTCGTTCTCTTAATACATCCATGACGGAGCTAATTAGAGACACAAGCGAGTCAAGCCTTGTGCATTAGCAATTACACTGGCCATAGGAGTCCTAAAGGACAGGAATTACTGTTATAAATACTAGATTATAGAAAATAGATTTACATCCCGGTGGGGACTTGGGTACATTTAGCCACAAGTTAGTTGACGTGTGCTAACCATGGATGTCTTGAGAGAACAGTGCTAACCTCTCCCAAAACAGCACAGCTTAGGCCAATGTTAAAAGTTAACACTAAACCAGCCTGCGTCTATGTGAAAAAATGGCAGAGATAAACAGACTTACTTGAGATTTATAGGTTCCAGGTGAACTTGAGGAAGACATTGCAGATACGCGGTTTTAACATATCTGTGAGGATTGCTGTGGAGGTGCAGTCTCTCGCCAGTAGCCTATGTAAATTACCCATAAACCACACCCTCTTTGTCCATCCCATCAGGCCCCTCCTCCCTGCGCCAAAACAGTGACAGAAAGTTGAAACTGAAAACCAGTGACAGTGTAAAAAAAAAACTGTCACTGAAAAGACAGATATCAAGAAAAAAAATTAGATCATAATGCAAACAAATGTCAAAGTGAAATAATATAATAGGATTGTGAGATTATTACTTTTTGATGTTTGATTTTTTGATATATCAGTTTAACATTTTTAGTGCAAATTTTTGTTGTTTCAATGCCAAATTTTATTTCCAATACCACAGGTTACTGTCACTGTGCTAGCTCCATATTTTCAGAACTTTCACTCTGTAATTACAAAAAATATTTCAGTTGTAAAAATAATTCTAAACCTATTTATACTATTAACATTTTGTTCTATATTTAGAACATTTTACACTGAAAAGAAAATAAACCAAAATAAACCCCTCCCTCTTTTCTCACAAACCTGTCCCTACAACCTATTCAATTGAATAATTATTCATTTCTTACTCACTGCAACTTTTAATATTTGTATTTGCATATTATTGTTTTTTAGCCTGTTTTATTTTCATCATGACCCATTTTTTTAAATTAAATGGTCTTTTAATGTTTTATGTAAAGCACTTTGAATTGCCTTGTTGCTGAAAGGTGCTGTAGAAATAAAGTTGCCGTGTGTACCTGTGTGTCGGAGCTCCGCTCTATGTCAATATGCAGAGAGGACAGATAAGCTTACGCTTACACGCTCTCGGGTACTAAACTTTGGTACCGTTTGATTTAAACTGAATTGGTCCTCGATAGTACCAACATAATTCGGTCAGTAGGCCTACCCAAAAAAGTACAGAGTTTGGTACCCAATCCTATTACTGTTACTTTAATTCTTCTCTATGAATTTAAATGCAATCTTTCATTTCAGACAAGCTGATGAGGAGTTCCAGGTGCTGGCTAACTCTTGGCGTTATTCCTCTGCCTTTACTAACAAAGTCTTCTTTGCATCTGTTGATTTTGATGAAGGATCTGACGTCTTTCAGATGGTAAGACAACTTCTTGTCCCCAAGACTGGATATAGATGGTTATGCCTTTTGTTTTCTAATAGTCTGCCATCCATCCACTGAGCATCTTATCAGACATTGACATGATTATTTATTTTTCTCACTTTAACCTCTCTACAACTGCATGTCTTATCGGTTCGTTGTGTGTAAAATGAGTGAAATAAATACATTTTTAATTATTCTTAATATTGAACCTCACTGCTACACATATTGAATGTTTGGACTGTATTTGTGTGTTTGCGTTGCAGCTTAGTATGAATTCTGCTCCGACATTTCTCCACTTCCCACCCAAAGGGAAACCTCGCAGGTCTGATACCTATGAGCTGCAGGTTAGAGGCTTTGCAGCAGAGCAGCTGGCTAGATGGGTGGCAGATAGAACTGATGTACAGGTAATTGCAAAACATACCTTTACTGATCTATCATTGTGTTGTAATAAACCTTAAGTACAGAGTCACGATTGCTAACTAGGATGATGGGAGCCTCTGATGTGATAGAAGTCATGTTTGTCTGTTTTTCAGATCCGTGTCATTCGTCCTCCAAATTATGCAGGGCCACTCCTGCTGGGCTTCCTCCTGGCTGTGATTGGAGGACTGGCATATCTGCGAAGACACAATTTGGAGTTTCTCTTTAACAAGAATGTCTGGGCCTTCTCTGCACTGGTAACGACTGCCAACACACACACACACACACACACACACACACACACACACACACACACACACACACACACACACACTACCGTTCAAAAGTTTGGGGTCACCCAAACAATTTTGTGTTTTCCTGAAAAGTCACACTTATTCACCACCATACGTTGTGAAATGAATAGAAAATAGAGTCAAGACATTGACAAGGTTAGAAATAATGATTTGTATTTGAAATAAGATTTTTTTTACATCAAACTTTGCTTTCGTCAAAGAATCCTCCATTTGCAGCAATTACAGCATTGCAGACCTTTGGCATTCTAGCTGTTAATTTGTTGAGGTAATCTGGAGAAATTGCACCCCACGCTTCCAGAAGCAGCTCCCACAAGTTGGATTGGTTGGATGGGCACTTCTTGCGTACCATACGGTAAAGCTGCTCCCACAACAGCTCAATGGGGTTCAGATCTGGTGACTGCGCTGGCAACTCCATTACCGATAGAATACCAGCTGCCTGCTTCTGCTCTAAATAGTTCTTGCACAATTTGGAGGTGTGTTTAGGGTCATTGTCCTGTTGTAGGATGAAATTGGCTCCAATCAAGCGCTGTCCACTGGGTATGGCATGGTGTTGCAAAATGGAGTGATAGCCTTCCTTATTCAGAATCCCTTTTACCCTGTACAAATCTCCCACCTTACCAGTACCAAAGCAACCCCAGACCATCATATTACCTCCACCATGCTTAACAGATGGCGTCAGGCATTCTTCCAGCATCTTTTCATTTGTTCTGCGTCTCACAAACGTTCTTCTTTGTGATCCAAACACCTCAAACTTGGATTCATCCGTCCACAACACTTTTTCCAGTCTTCCTCTGTCCAATGTCTGTGTTCTTTTGCCCATCTTAATCTTTTTCTTTTATTGGCCAGTCTCAGATATGGCTTTTTCTTTGCCACTCTGCCCTGAAGCCCAGAATCCCGCAGCCGCCTCTTCACCGTACATGTTGACACTGGTGTTTTGCGGGTACTATTTAATGAAGATGCCAGTTGGGGACCTGTGAGGCGTCTGTTTCTCAAACTAGAGACTCTAATGTACTTATCTTCTTGCTCAGTTGTGCAACGCGGCCTCCCACTTCTTTTTCTACTCTGGTTAGAGCCTGTTTGTGCTGTCCTCTGAAGGGAGTAGTACACACCGTTGTAGGAAATCTTCAATTTCTTAGCAATGTCTCGCATGGAATAGCCTTCATTTCTAAGGACAAGAATAGACTGTTGAGTTTCAGATGAAAGTTCTCTTTTTCTGGCCATTTTGAGCGTTTAATTGACCCCACAAATGTGATGCTCCAGAAACTCAATCTGCTCAAAGGAAGGTCAGTTTTGTAGCTTCTGTAACGACCTAAACTGTTTTCAGATGTGTGAACATGATTGCACAAGGGTTTTCTAATCATCAATTAGCCTTCTGAGCCAATGAGCAAACACATTGTACCATTAGAACACTGGAGTGATAGTTGCTGGAAATGGGCCTCTATACACCTATGTACATATTGCACCAAAAACCAGACATTTGCAGCTAGAATAGTCATTTACCACATTAGCAATGTATAGAGTGTATTTATTCAAAGTTAAGACTAGTTTAAAGTTATCTTCATTGAAAAGTACAGTGCTTTTCCTTCAAAAATAAGGACATTCCAAACTTTTGAACGGTAGTATGTATATATATGTATGTGTGTATGTATATATATATATATATATATATATATATATATATATATATATATATATATATATATATATATATATATATATATATATATATATATGAGTAAGGAGTTTTCCTCGCCCTGTAGCACTAGTTGCTTGCTCTAGGGGAATTACTAGAATTTGTAAATTATAGAGTGTGGTCTAGACCTACTCTATCTGTAAAGTGTCTCGAGATAACTTTTATGATTTGATACTACAAATAAAATTGAATTGTGCGCCCGGATAGCTCTGTTGGTAGAGCGGGCGCCCACATATAGAGGTTTACTCCTCAAGCTGCGGCCCTTTGCTGCATGTCATTCCCCCACTCTCTCTCCCCTTTCAGCTGTCCTGTCAAATAAAGGCCTAAAATGCCCAAAAAATAATCTTTTAAAAAATAAATAGAATTGAATTGAGTCGGAGCCCCGGAGGATGGAGAGCTCTGCGTCAGTCAGCAACGGTTTCTCGCTGCTATGCCAGTCGCCAGAACAGCATGGTCACCTGGAGAGTCAAGTACAGTCTAACTCTGCAGACACTGGCAGCTGAAAATCAGCCACACAACAGGTGTTCTTTACAGAATATTCAATTCAATTCAATTTTATTTATAGTATCAATTCATAACAAGAGTTATCTCAAGACACTTTACAGATAGAGTAGGTCTAGACCAGATAGAGTAGGTCTAGACTACACTCCAGAATTTACAAGGACCCAACAGTTCTAGTAGTTCCCTCCAGAGCAAGCAACAGTGCGACAGTGGCGAGGAAAAACTCCCTTTTAGGAAGAAACCTCGGACAGACCCAGGCTCTTGGTAGGCGGTGTCTGACGACCGGTTGGGGTTAGAATGAAGAGTGGCAATAACAGCCACAGAAAAGATAAGTTTGTAGTAGTTCTTTGTAGTAGTTCATGGCTTAGCAGGGAATTGTGCGGCATTACAAGGTACAGCAGGACGTAGCAGGATGAACACGGCATCGCAGGACGTGTAGCGGGACCATGGCTACAGCTGCTACCATGATGTTGGAGCCTCCCTGATCCGAGGGAACATGCTGGGGGGAAAAGAACATAAGGACTCCGGGGAATGACTCCCCAGAGCTAGGTTAGTAACAAGCATTTCTGGGACATGGATGCACACAAATGGAAAGATAGAAAGATAAAAAGATAGAGGAGAGAGGAGCTCAGTGTGTCAAAGGAAGTCCCCCAGCAGTCTAAAACTATTACAGCATAACTGGGAGAGCATAACTAACTAGGAGAGCATGACTAACTAGGAGAGACAGGGTAAAGAGAGCTGCCGGATCGGGCTAGAACTCTCCCCAACCGGATCGGGCTGTATTAGAATAAGCATTTAAATCAGACAAATGGCAATTGAAATTCTTCCAATTTGAAAACAATAATAAAAAGTTTATATAAATCATCATGTTGAGTCTATTCTCAACCAATCAGCTGTTAGATCAGCTGAGAGGCCGGCATTTCCCAGCATGCTCTGGGTCCACCTGGGTCTTGCAGTCGGTAAAAAAGCAACTGCACTGCCTGCGTCTCATAACTGTTGCCACCTTGCTCTCGTGAGGTTGTCGTTGCTTACGTGTACATGACGTCAGAGCAAGTTGGCATCAAGCTATGGGATCAAATCGGACACAAATCTAACCGGCATGAATTGGGCGGCAATCGCCGGTGATCGATTCTGCGCAGACCTGGTTCATCTCGAACAAGCCTAATGACCGCTCACCGTTTAGTTCTCCACAAGTAGTCCATTCATTTGTCACAATGGAACTTTCAAAACAGAGCTCCACTGAAGCAATCATTGCGGAAGGTTATCTGATGTGTTCTACGAAATTTGAACGTGTGTGGGCGAACTGTTTCTTTCTTAACTGAAACCTACAACGGGACATTACTTTTAATTTTATGTTGGCAATGCAAGCTAGAGCGACATAGCAGATGTCGTTGAGCAGTTCCAGTGAGGAATATTTTAGGTGCAGCATTTTCGTCAGTGCAGAATTTTAGTGGCCCACTTTAACTTTAGCTGTAAGTATTAGGTATTTGCTTGAGCCGGGAAAAAGCGCTCTGCAGCGAACAGATGTGCTGGGCGAGCCGTCGGTCGGTGGACGCTAACAGAAGCTAGCTGGCGTAAGCTGACAGCTGACTAGGTGTCTCAAAGCTACCAAGTGATTGGCAGGGACAGGAAGTAGCTACATGTACTTGAAAGAGTCTGGCATGTCGTGACAGACAAAGGTCCAGTTGGGGGTTTGGATTGAGAGTCCAGTCAGGAATTTGGAGAAAAAATCTGTATATTCTCAAATAGTATGGCTAATAAGCCGCTATTAGTTGTTGTGAAGAAAATATTCAGATAGATAAAAATCAGTTTAAAGCGGTTTCATTTTACCTAAAAACCTACAACCTAAAGTGCCTGTATTTTGCTAAATCACCCTTCAACGGTACTATTACACATCTCATAAAGAATGCATGCTGAGTATGCATCTTAACAGTATAAAGCCATCCTAAAAGGATACCAGTAGGTTGTTTTTCAATGTGCACTGTATTTTGTGTGTGTGTGTGGACATGGTTTCCTGCATTTTATTCCTATGATCTATCTGGATCAGAGAGGTTATCTTAAGTGAACTGTCATATGCGCTCTCTCTTTTTGAGATTTAAGATCATCCATCAGCTTCCCGTGTGGCCTGCGGCACAATCCATTCACATCACCACAATAGGAGTTTGAATGAGAAGGTGGATAGTGCTGCCAGCCATCTATAGCTTGTGGCGTCAAGTTTTGCTGAGGTCAGTATGTATGTCAGCGGATTGCTATCAGTAACAACAGTGAAGTGGTTGTCGTAAAGATAATCACAGAACTTTTTAGTCACCAGAAATTCTAATTTGTGTGCTGGATAGCGTCTTTCACTCCGTGACAATCCTCTGTGTGCATAGCCTATGACTCGAAGAGCAGTGATTTTTGTTGGATATGGTCTCGACTCCATTCCTGGCGAACACATACCCAAGATAGCGGACTGAATTCTGGAAGAAGACACACTTTTCAGGGTATAGTGTCAAACCAAACTCTCTAAGGCACATAAGCACCTTCATCAGCCTTGCTTCATGCTCCTCTAGGGTCTTAAAAGAACAATCAAGTCGTAGAGAAAAACTAGCACATCCTTTAAAATGCATGTCTCCTGTGCACTTTTCCATTAATCTTTGAAATGTCCATTCATCACTCCCTGAGGCATTCAGTTAAACTCCCAGAACCCAAGAGGACACACAACAGCAGTCTTAGGTTTGTCTGCCTCCTCAAGTTGGTAGAAACCAGACTTTAAATCAAGGACAGAGAACCACTGGGAGCCGTTGAGTGCTGAGAATGTGCCTTCCAGCTTCGGAAGGGAGTATGGGTTTTTTATTGTCTGAAGGTTCCGACGTCTGTAGCCAATGTGCATCCGGCCCTGGACGTTCTTTTTTCTGACCACCACTATAACTCTGACTGTCTTATGACTTCTGTATCAAGAAGCTCCTGTATGTTTTCGAAACCGCTTTGAAATCTTGTGGATGTATTGTTAAAAAGGAGTTTCATCTGACTGTTTTATGTGGTGTGCTACCTTATCTGTTCGGCCCAAATCCAGGTCATGTTGGGCAAACACATCAGACATGTTGTTGAGCTGCTGAGTAATGCATTCTTTCCATTCAGGTGGAATTGGAGACTAACTGAAGTTGAAGTTCAGGCTGTTTGTTGGACAATTGGGTCTCTGGTGACTTTTGGTAGGATTCGGATGGTTTGATCTCACTTTGCTCTTGTAACAAGATGCTATGGTAAGCACTCATCTCTGCAATTGTGCATTTTGCGGAAATGACAATACCATGGTTAGACTCATTACTAATTACCAGTGGTAGCTTTTAGGGTTGTTGCTGGGGAATGTCAACCAAGCTGCCAAGCAAGCCAACTGGCAAGGAGGAGGAAGATGGCTGCTCAATAACAGACTTCTCATTTTGAAAACACTCAGTTACTGCAGCTCCCTCCACTATTACAGTTTCACCAGCTAGAATGACTGTATCATTTCTGCATCGCCTGGCATTTTCATGAAACCATGGTGACTGTTGGTCTGCTTATGTCTGAGTTCAAGACTTTAGCTCTCAAGGACTCAAGCTTTAAGGACTGCTCTGTAGCCATGTGGGATGGGTTGATGCCATGTCAATCTGGCTTTGGAGTACATTTCACATGATACATTGAGGGTGTTGGTGCTAATAAGCACTTGAGACTGTGAGCTGGCTTGGATATCGGTGACAACCAAAGCTAGGGTATTTACATTCATTGGTGCTCCAAGAAGCTCTTTTGGGAAAGTTATACTTATTTCTAGGTAACTTAAGTAGGGTACAGACTGGCCGTTTGCTCTCTCCACCTCTAGGAGATTGTACAGCAATTTAATCTCCTCTCTGAAAAGTGCTGTTCATAAAATGACCGGGAAACTGTTGTTACTTGTGAACATGTGTCAAATAGACAGTTAACTTCATCTTTTATAGTCACTTGTGGTGTACTCTTGATGCCAACTAACCCCTTAGGAAGTTTAAAAGGGTTGCTTTTTCTTGAATGTTCTAGACTGACAATACTTGAGCTTTGCCTTTATTTACATCTGAGGTACGTTATCTGCTTTCTTCAGCTCCCATTTGTCCCCTAACAGGAACTGTTAGTCGTTTAAAGGTAAGTTAAGACGGTTTTGTGTTTCACACGTGCTGGTTTTCCTCTAACTGTTTTCTCTTCTTAGCCACTAAAACAGGATTTGCTGTTTCGGTGCAAGATGGGGCAAAGTGCCCATCCTCCCCACACTTAAGGCAATACCAAGGCCTGGATGTTTGTCTGCTTGTCCTTTGTCTGTTTTATTATTTCTAGCTTAGATTAGATTAGATTAGATTATACTTTATTTATCCCACAACGGGGAAATTTCCTTATTACAGCATCAGCATTATCTTCTATACAGCAAAAAAACACACAAACAAGTAAACACACAAGAAATACAGGCAAAACAATAAACAATAATTATAAGGTAGACAGAAAGTAAGCAGAATGGCATCAAATAAAGGTATTTTAAAGTATATTTTAAAGTGCGTCCATGATACAAGAAAAACAGTGTAATATTGCAGTGTAAGTGACATTAAAATTAAATTGAATGTGTAATTGGAGTAGTAAAGCAAGAGTCGGTAGCACAATATAAATTATATTAACCTGTGACTATAAATATTGAAAAGTAAGTACTTGTAATAAAATAATATAAATACCGATAATAAATATAAACAGAAAGTGTGTGGTGTAGATGGGAGATAAAAAGGAACAGAAACTACAACATTATCAGGTAGTGCAGGTGTTGTAGAGTCTGACAGCGGCCGGGATGAAGGACCTGCGGTACCTCTCCTTCCTACACCGTGGGTGTATCAGTCTGCTGCTGAAGGAGCTGCTCAGGGACCCCACAGTGTCATGTAGGGGGTGGGAGGTGTTGTCCATGATGGATGTCAGCTTGGCTAACATCCTTCTCTCCCCTACTTTCTCTATGGGGTCCAGAGGACAGTCCAGGACAGAGCTCGCACTAGCACTGTCTAGTTTTGGGACTCTGCCCTGACTTTTCCGTGCTGCTCCCCTGGCAGTCCCCTTTGTCGTTTTCTGAGCCATAAAAGAGGTTAATTGACTTTGCAGACTAGCTACCGGCCTCCCAAGATCCTCATTAGCACTGAGACTGACCTCTGACTTCTCTTTTGACTCTACACAGGCCCATGTGCTTTGTAACTGAAGCTGGGTGCTTTGTGGTGCCAATGTGTTTTTTCATGTGACTAGTTTTGCTATCTGTCGATCTTATTCTGTTATCAGTTATAGCAGGAGGTCAGCAAATGAAGGGGGACTATTTTTTTTCTGCTCAAGTTGCCTGCTAGAGAGCAAAGAGTTGAGCCAGCATCTCCTACAAAACTGTTTAAGTAGGTGTTTATCTACCTACTTAACTCCACCCATTTTCACAGCTAGGTTTAATGCTAGTTGCAATCAATGTAAATAAGTGGAGGGTTTTTCACCCTGGTCTTGGAGGGTGTTCATACTGGGCGAAAGGTTCCTCCCCATCCTGAACAGTTCCAAAGTCAAGGAGCTACAGGTAAACAGGAGTGATCCAGGCTGTAGCCCCATAACCACATCAGCTGTGTCAATCTCATTTAAAGGTCCCATGACATAGTGCTTTTTGGATGCGTTTATGTAGGCCTTAGTGGTCCCCTAATACTGTATCTGAAGTCTCTTTCCCAAAATTATGACCTCATAAGGAGCAAGATTCCATATCGGCCCATCTGAGCTTTCATTTCCTTAAAGGCAGAACAGGATACCCAGGGCTCGCCATTTTTAGCCACTGGGGGGACCATAGGCAGGCTGATGGAACTCATATTAAAAAAAAACTCAAAGTGAAATTTTCATGCCATGGGAACTTTTAAGAGAAGCTCAATGTGTGAGCACCAGGTGTCACACAACCTTTTCAGTTCTATGAACTCAATTGTTCTTTAATGACCAGAGTTTAGAGATGTTCAACATTGGGGCCCATTTGCTTGGTTTTTGTTTGTCCTACCACCATGAAGAAGGAATCTAGGGCAATCCGTCAGTTCAGAGTCTCGATCCTGTAGCTCGCCACCCAGCCAACTGGACTGGGAATCTTTAAACTCTGGAAATCTCTTAGATCTAAGGAGTCAATGTGGTTTAATATCCCTCTGGACTGGACCTCCACTGTGTACCATTTCTCAAATCTACCAAAAACCTGACCATTTTAACGAAATTCACTGTCTTTAACTCCATGATGACAGTGGATTTAGGCACAGCTCTCTTTAACTTGAGTGAATAACGACAGCCTCCTGTATTCGATGCAGGCGCCAAAAGGAACGTGAGGAGACAAAAATCTGGCGATCTAACATAGCATAGTTAATAGCTAATTGGTCAGCTCACAGACTCAAAGTTCATCCATTGGCTTATTTACAAGCCCATCAAAGATTTAAAAAAAAGAAAAAAAATCCATAGTTGGAAAATTATGTCAATATTTATTTAGGAATTCCAACACCAAAAAAAGCTAGTAACTGCTTGTTTTTTATGCTCAAGTCACAAATAGGAAATGAAAAAGGGTCACAGACAGAATTTGATATTTATTGTGTACGATTTGTGTGACCAGGAAGTTGCTGAGTATAAGTATAAGTTTGGTTTGATTCCATTTTCCAATTTCATTCCTAATTGAATGTTTTAAAAAAAAAAACAATTCATAGGCAGATACAGATTTTCCAAGTTTTTTTTGTTTTGTATTGTAAAGGGTTGTTGCACCTTTTGAATAAACTGAGAACAGTGTTAAGAGACAGAAAGAAATATAATGAAAGTAAAAGTAGTGATATTAATATCTCTTGATAATTTTTTTATAAAAGTGCCTTAATGAGGAAAGAATTATTATGAAAAATTTTAAAGTGCAGAGAAAATAGTGACTCACTGCAGTTTCTAATAAATATATCTTATCTTTATAATACTTTTCTGTTGTTGCTGTGTGATTTTCTGTGTTTCAGTGCTTTGTCCTGATTATGACTTCAGGCCAGATGTGGAACCACATTCGAGGACCACCTTATGCACACAAGAACCCCAGCACTGGACAAGTTGTAAGACAGAAACACACTTTTTACCATATATTACCAATTACCAATATATGTGAACTAACTCTCAGAATACTATTAAACTTTGTGTGTTTTTTAGAGTTACATCCATGGCAGCAGTCAGGCCCAGTTTGTGGCTGAGACACACATCGTCCTACTCTTTAGTATCCTTCAGGTGTATGCATACTCACTTTTAAAGCAAGCACACACTGAATACTTGGGATTAGACCAAATTGCACTGATGAAAATAAAGTTCATGCACAAGACTTTTTATAAACAAGGTTTTTCCCTCCTTTTGTTTTCAAAACAAATCCCATCCACGCAAGCCCCATTTTATAAGAGATCTAATATATTATTATACTGTATTCAGGTTCATATTTGTATTTTGTGTTTCTACTAGAACATGTTTACATGCTTTAATGCTTTTCTCATACTGCTCATGGCTGATGCGCCTTTATTTACCCTCTGTATCTGTTGCAAAAAAAAGTCCAGTCTGCTCGGATTGGTTAGCGTTTCTGGATCTTCGGAGTCTCTGCCTCTGTGCTCTGCTGTTGCTGTCTCCGTACAGTTCATTGCAAAGAAGTATATAGCGGAATTTATAGAGTTTATATTCTGAAAAATCAACAGAGTTTTCCCTGGCTCAGAATAGACCTTTGGGGGGGACACATATGAAGCAGAAGGTCTGGGTGTCTTCCACCAAGAAATTTTGGATGCATTTTATGTATGATTTTCCTTTGGCGCTGGCTAAAAACCTCTTTGGGGCTCGTCAAAAATGTTCTCAATGCAGGAAATAACTGGACTAAAGGCTTCTAAACCAAAAACTACACAATGAGACCTATTCCAGCAGGAATGTGATCCAAAATTGGGGAGAATTTTCTGGCATTAGCTTGTAGCGACATGTGGCATTGTACAGTGAGGAAAATAAGTATTTGAACACCCTGCTAATTTGCAATTTCTCCCACTTAGAAATCATGGAGGGGTCTGAAATTGTCATTGTACGTGCATGTCCACTGTGAGAGACATAATCTAAAAAAAAAAAAAAAATTCCAGAAATCACAATGCATGATTTTTTAACTATTTATTTGTATGATACAGCTGCGAATAAGTATTTGAACACCTGTCTATAAGCTAGAATTCTGACCCTCAAAGACCTGTTAGTCTGACTTCAAAATGTCCACCTCCACTCCATTTATCCTAAATTAGATGCGCCTGTTTTAGGTCGTTAGCTGCAAAAAATAAAATAATAAGCCCCATACAATCAGTAAGAATCCAACTACTAACATGGCCAAGACCAAAGAGCTGTCCAAAGACACTAGAGACAAAATTGTACACCTCCACAAGGCTGGAAAGGGCTACAGGGAAATTGCCAAGCAGCTTGGTGAAAAAAGGTCCACTGTTGGAGCAATCATTAGAAAATGGAAGAAGCTAAACATGACTGTCAGTCTCCTTCGGACTGGGGCTCCATGCAAGATCTCACCTCGTGGGGTCTCAATGATCTTAAAAAAAGTGAGAAATCAGCCCAGAACTACACGGGAGGAGCTGGTGAAAAGAGCTGGGACCACCATTTCCAAGGTTACCGTTGGTAATACACTAAGATGCCATGGTTTGAAATCACGCATGGCACGGAAGATTCCCCTGCTTAAACCAGCACGTCAGGGCCTGTCTTAAGTTTGCCAATGACCATTTGGATGATCCAGAGGAGTCATGGGTGAAGCATCGTGCTTACCAAGGAGGGGCTCTGTAAAAAGCAGATCAAGGTTCTGCCGTGGCCTAGCCAGTCTCCAGACCTAAACCCAATAGAGAATCTTTGGAGGGACCTCAAACTCAGTGTTTCTCAGCGACAGCCCAGAAACCTGACTGATCGAGAGAAGATTGGTGTGGAAGATTGGGTCAAAATCCCTTCTGCAGTGTGTGCAAACCTGGTGAAAAACTACAGGAAACGTTTGACCTCTGTAAGTGCAAACAAAGGCTACTGTACCAAATATTAACATTGATTTTCTCAGGTCTTCAAATACTTATTTGCAGCTGTATCATACAAATAAATAGTTTAAAAAATCATACATTGTGATTTCTGGATTGTTTGTTTTTTTAGATTATGTCTCTCACAGTGGACATGCACCTACGATGACAATTTCAGACCCTCCATGATTTCTAAGTGGGAGAACTCGCAAAATAGCAGGGTGTTCAAATACTTATTTTCCTGACTGTATGTCATGTAAATGCTACGGTAGCTTGCCTGCCTGGAGGAGAAAAACACAAATATAGAAAACCTGCTCGGTACGACGCCACAATCACCATTGCACAAATCTTTGCCTCATTTTTCACTCTTTTATTTTAGGTGGCTAAAATAAGTTTTGCTGGATACATACATAGTTCTATGTATGTATCTGCAAGAATATACTGTATATGCATGAGGGCAAATATTGGAATAACTTGCACTGTACTGTTGCCCTTTCTAATTTCAATACAAAAATAATAAATCTTCTCCCTATTTTCATAAAAATTTGTTTTCTATAACTTTTAACAAGAAATGGTTTTGTTCAAATTACATAACATTGTTCCATGTATGCCATTGTATTCCTCCCTAAGCTGTTGAATTGTAGTGGTTTGAGTATAGTAACGCCATTACATGCAG
>JABXJD010000777.1:60000-82500 GCA_013375575.1 Percina caprodes | reverse complement strand
TTGAAAACAGGAGTTACTTTCACTTAAATATTCTGAATCATGAATCAAGCAACTCTTTTGTGCATGGTTGATTTAACTTTGAAATTAGTTCCGGGGCAAAAATGAGCTGATTAGTCCTCATTAACACCGATTGCTCTTGACTGAATATGCAGTGTAAACCAGAATTTGTTAAATCTAATACCATATTTGCTTCAATTTGTCAATTTGTTTCCTCACATACAATCAAATGGCCTTTATTTTAAAATATATTTTTTTATAAAGGAGTAATGTCAACAACCACATTAGCTTTCCTGTTAAAGTTTTTTCTAATCTAATTTACCAACCTGAACACACCTCTTGTCCTGCAAGCCAACTAAAACATTCACTGGGGGCAATGCAGTTTGTAGTTATTTAAACCAATTTACCAAACCAAAGGTTTGTAAAAAGTGATATAATAAAGTAGAAACACTTCTAACCAATGGTAATGACATTGTTCTATAAATGCTGTCATATTATAAAGTAGTCCTTTGTGTTGATTAAACTGAGGTTATCATTTAAAGAAAAGGTTTTGAATGCAGATTTCTACTGGATAAAAAGAGTCTGCCGCCTCACCCACTCTGCACCTCTGTAAGCTACATGTCCATGTTCACTGCTAAGGGTGTCTGATGACATGTTGAATTACCTGAATAAAGAATGAGTAATAGAGTTAGATGATTTTAATAAATCTTAGGCCAGTCTGAAATGGAAGCAGTTCAATTATTCATCACTACTTCAACTCAGTGATGGTTGTCACTGCCCGAGACGAGTGCAGATTTGAGTTGCGCATGCTCAGTTATTCTTCAGTATAACGTGTCATACTGAATTTGTGACATCCATGAAATATTAAACTTTTTTCATTACAAACAATAACAGAAGATGGAAATAATTTCAAAACATTCCAACTAGCTATGATTGTTTGATTGCTAACATTAGCTCAAAATGCCATTCAAGTGACAGCCTTTGTTGTTTTGGATTGCTAGCTTGTAGCTAAGCTAGCAGTCATTCCCAAAACGTTTAAGCTATCTATGATTGTTTGATTGCTAACGTTAGCTCAAAATGCCATTCAAGTGACAGCCTTTGTTGTTTTTGTTTGCTAACTTGTAGCCAGCAGTGAACAGACTTCGTTAAGTAAGTCCATTTTAATGTATTGACATTACAGAAGTCTCGTGTTAGCATCTTGTTGGCTATTTGGCATGGGTGACTCAAATCTGCACCCGGCTGACATTGGGCAGTGACAGTAGTTAGTGTAGGGTGTAAAAAAAAAAAGTTGCACTTTACAGGATTCTAATGAATGACTACTATCTTCTCATTTGTTATGACTCTATTTGGAATTCAATAGTAAAAAATTTCTAGTAGGGGGAGGGATGGTTGTATGAAGTTTACCCCCCCCCCAACCCAGTACATTTTCAAATTGCCAAATAAAAAAGCAATTTGTAGTAAACACTGTTTAATCAAGATTGGGAAAAAAATAAATAAATAGTGTCTGTTTTTTGTTTGTCTTTTAAATCAAACCACTTCCACAATAAATAGTGTTTGGATTTATCAAGTTAATTGACAGTAAATCATTTTTCAAATACGTTTAGTGTAATGTACCTATTTTCTTTCCACCTGTAAAAGGTTTGCAGTAAAGTTATGGGGCAAATGGCAAGTCAACTTTTCAAACTACCTGTTAAAAGATGATTTTTGTTCCTTATCAAGAAGTCAATGACAATGAGATTTTAGACTTTGTATACATCAAGAGAAATATGCAAACTCATTTATTGGGATACTTAATCAGAAGCTTTAAATGGTTATAGTTGCTTTATAAGGTTGTATCAGGGAAGACTATTTTATCCGAAGTGATCATTTTAGTATTAAAGTGCCTTGACCGCCTATGTTTCTCTTTTCTTTAAATTTTTGGGAGGAAGCCCTGTATGCCATGACATACAATATTTATAATTAAATATTTAACATGAATGTTAAATGCTGATTCACATTACAGGATTAGCCTTGATTTTCTGCTCACTGACAACACAAGACTTCACATCTCACACGAAAATCCATCTTGTAATACGTTTGTGTCTGAACTGCCAGCCTGTAACTATGTGTTGCATAATGTGTTCGAACTGTGTTAGGGCTTCAGGCATCTTCAATGACGTCCTTGGTCTAAAATGATGCAAGTCACTTGAAACAATCACTCCACATGCTCCAAAGCCTTGGTACACCAAATAACCTCACTAAAGACAGCAAGTTGTGTAGTGTAAACAGTACAGGGAACTTTAAAAGTATGATACTAAATTAACCTAATGCGCGCTTGGTTATAAAGCATTGTTTTATTTTAATAATTAGTAATATCAGTACGATGTAATTGAAACTGCAGCTGCAGTTCCTCATGTAGCCCCTTGAGGTGAGCCAGTCTCCATAGACCCCATGGCTGGCATTTGTAGCTAAGCAAACTGCTTGAAAATTGGTTAAAAAAAAAATAGAAACAGAAATAAATGGCAGCGGCCAATGCTATGTATACTTTTTGTTTTTTCTATGTATATATATATAATTTTTTTTTTACAAACTATTGAAATTGATATATTCTTTTCAAACAGTGCTTTACCAGACAACAGACAAACATTAAATAGGAGCTAAATCATGTATTCCATCTTTTATAAATATACCTAAAATCACATTTTCCTTTTTTAGTTTAGTTGAATTGTCAAATTTAGGAAATAACCAGTAATGCAAATCAACCAAAAAGGCACTAGCAAATTTAGATTAAAAAAATTAAGGTTCAGTTGTTGTTTATCACATCATATGTTTATCACAAAATGAGCAATTGTTAGATCTATACCAAAACAACGTCTTGAAAATTCACCAGAAGGATATATATCATTAAGGATCTTAAAGTGGACTTCCTTAACTTTTTGTGCAGTTAGAAATAAAGATGCTTCTCAGCTTCATATTTGGGAAAATATTGTAAAATTGAGTTTCTGCCAGTTTTGCCACTTGAAAACGGCTTTGCATTTTAAATTATTTCTTAGACCCTTGGCATTAAAAGAAAGAAAAGACAGGCACAGAGGAAAACCCCTTAAGATATCAAAATGTGTGATGAATCCCTTGCAAAGCTCAAGCTCCATTAACAGGTAACATATTGTAATGATTTTGGAAGCCTTTTTTATAGTCAACATTATAACTCAGATAAAGGACAAACTATTTACATTCTTACATACAATGTATCAATCTTAGATGTAACAGTATGGATTAATTGCACAAAGACCCGGAAAACCAGGACGGGGCAACTGTTAGCTTTTAGCTCTAAAAGACTTCATGTTTCTACTTGTTATAATTCGGAATTTATTAAGCTATGAATCAGAAGTGTAGTTTGGCATCGTATACGATGCGCTCAACCTCAGAAGGGTTAAAAGGGCCCAAACTGGTCTACGTTGAATATGGTGCCCCCTAATGGTCGGTCTTTTCCAAATTTGGTACAGAGCCACAGAGTGGCATGCCAATAAGCATGGCAAGTTTCATGTTGATAGAAATTACTACAGCAGAGATATTGCAATCGCAAATTTCCCATTTGCATCCATTGAGTTATGGCATCCCCTAATGGCCCTATTGAAACTGAAGGAATTATTATTCTTTCTTTCTATATTTTTCCCAGCAAATGAATTGCCTTTCTTTTGCCGGGAGGCAAAATTGAGTCTGGTGAAAATGTATGTATTTTAAGGGTTTCGAGAATAAGCACACAAAAATGGCTCACTACCGCCCCTTGCAAAATAAAAAAAAAATGGAGCCCCTCTAGTACGTTTAATGTAGACTAACAAAACTAGGAACACAAATGTAGCTTGGCAAGACGTATATAAAATGCCACTGTAACCATACCCTAAACCCAACAGGAAATTTGCCATTTTGAATTGAAATTTGAAATAAGTGCGATTTTGGCCATTTCCACATGTAGTAATTTAACAAACTTCTAGAGATTTCATCCGATCAACTTCAAAATTGGTCTGTGCCATCTTAAGAAGTAAAAAAAAACTTTTCCTCATAGGGCATGGCCCTGGCGGGGCGGCCATTTTGTGCATTTTTCCATCAAAACAGGAAGAGGGTGTAACTTGAGTGTACATTGTCCAATTGGCTTGAAACCTTCCACCATTCATCAGTGTCCAACCCTGACAATATCTACAGGCGGATATTGGTTCAAAGTCATAACGCCTCCTAGTGGCAACAGGAAGTAGACCTAAAAGACAAGGTGCAATTCTTAAAGAACTCCTCCTAGAGATTTCATCAGATCGACTTCAAATTCAGTCTGTGTCCTCTAAAGACGTTAATGGTGAAAATTTATTAAGAGAAACTTTTTGTCCAACGTTGTGGGTGTGGCATGGCGGCCATTTTGAGGTTATAGCAATGAACGAGAAAGTGGCTGTAACTCAATTCAATTTCAATTCAATTTTATTTATAGTATCAATTCATAACAAGAGTTATCTCGAGACACTTTACAGCTAGAGTAGGTCTAGACTACACTCCAGAATTTACAAGGACCCAACAGTTCTAGTAGTTTCCTCCAGAGCAAGCAACAGTGCGACAGTGGCGAGGAAAAACTTCCTTTTAGGCAGAAACCTCGGACAGACCCAGGCTCTTAGTAGGCGGTGTCTGACGGGCCGGTTGGGGTTAGAATGAAGAGTGTAATGTAATGTAACTACAGTGTACATTGTCATATCTGCTTGAAATTTCCCACAATCAACAAGAGTCCAGGCCTGAGGCCATATACAGGTTGTACATATACAATGTTGGGTTGTTTTTTTTTGTAGTTAGCTACACAAATTTGTTTGGGCAATTTTTTATCCCATAAAAATTATTTTCATAAATTTTAATCAGGTCGGTCTGGAGATGTTACCTGCCAAGTTTCGTGCAGATTAGTTTCTCGGTCTAGAAGGTGTTCAGCAAAGTAGGTTTTTGATAAATCACGATTTTATATAGCGTCGCCTAGTGGTGAAAGAGGGTCATTTGTTGGGTCCTGAGGACCCTGCAGGGTTCTGGACCAGTCCTGAAAATGACACCCACCCACCATGTACGGTTTGGGCTGTAGCTGTTTGGGCTGTTTTATTGGCGGAAGAATAATAATCTCTAGAAAAACAATAGGGTTCCACAGCCCTGCTGCGTGAACCACATAATTTGCTACCGTGGTTCTCCCACCC
Organism: Percina caprodes; assembly: GCA_013375575.1. Classification (NCBI taxonomy): domain Eukaryota; kingdom Metazoa; phylum Chordata; class Actinopteri; order Perciformes; family Percidae; genus Percina; species Percina caprodes. The sequence goes on along the minus strand of JABXJD010000777.1, from coordinate 77,314 downwards.
TCAGGCTTGGACCCCTAAAAATTGTGTGGAGGATGGGTTGGATGGGTTTTGTAGTGGGGTCTAGCTGAAGTAAGTGGGTGTTTCACTTATATGCAAACACTTGCAATACAAATTAATTAAACAAATTAAGGATAATTATGGAAGCGTTGTTCTGGCTGAAATACAGTTTTCAGACTGATTTTATAGGTTTGGAAAGGAAATTACAAGCTGTATGGAACCACAATATTGTTCTAGGGGGGATTTTAACTTGATAGTGGAGCCAGTTCTGACCTACAGCGGAGTAGAATGGCGAGTTACATCATCTCTTCTTGATTTTTGTCTGGGTGGGTGGTATTTTTAGGTTAAAAAATTATTACTCACAAAAAAAGTGTGTGATGATAATTTGACTCAAAAAATAAATAGAAGCTACATTCAGACTGCAGGCAAAAGTGATCATGATGCACCACCTCCTCAAATGTATGATATATTGCTGACAGCAGTCATATATAAATACTATATATATATATATATATATATATATATATATATATATATATATGAACTCCCATTTTTATTGCATCTGCTCGTAAAAACACACTTTCTGAACACAGAAGACAACAGACCAAAGGCAAAAACAAAGCAGCAAACTGAAAATGATGAACAAGCAATATTAGTAGACAATAATCAATTATTGTCTGTTACTGCATCGATGCAGAATCTACATTGCAATGCATTGATGCACTGATTAATTTCAACACCCCTAGTTTAAACAGGGTGTTGCGTGTGACGCGTCACATTGTATTACTCATTTGTGTCAGGCCGTACCCACAACATGTCTTTTTAAACTGAAACAATGGTGCGCAAGCCCTCTGCCTTTTTATCATGAGTTTACAGACATGTCTCAACAGATTGGGTATCACCTGTGACACATCCAAAAATTGAGAGACACACCCACCAAATGAGAGATAACATAACTCAAAGCCCAGGGACGTCGTTAGGCCTATTTTAGGGGGGCTGAAGCTACCCCAAAATGTTCCTAAACCCCCCTAAATGATACTAAGAACAACAATAACAATTATATTTATCAATAACTGTATCCTCATTCCCATAGACCCAACAAATGATGATATATATCCAGCTACAAAAAAAACAGCCGACAATTCCGAAGTTAGACAGAAGTACAAAAAGTAGTTGTGCTATCAAGAGATGCACCGCACCGTCTCGGTGCATTGGTGTGAACTGGCAGCTTTCAGAGTGTTTCTCGTCTCATTGCTACTATTTGGTCTGAAGTCGCTATGCACCCTCCTGCCCACACACGCCGATACACACGCTAATGATGAAAGGAAGAAAGAAAGTGATACAGAGTAAAATTATAAGTGGTTTTTAATTACCTGCTTACCTTTAGCTAAGTTTTCTTGAGGTAAAGGAAAGGGGATATTTTGGATTGCTATGGAAAACTATAGTCTAGCTAGAGTGAACTAGCAAAACACAAGAAATTGTTAACTTAACAAGCTAATCACAACTCTTTATTCTTTGCCAATAATATAGCCTATCTCTAGTAGGCCTATTCTAAAACAATATCAATCCCCATAGAATGTTGTTGTCACTGAAAACTAAATGCCATAGGGTCCCTGTTAATGCTATTGTACCGTTGTATCCTTCAATTCACTGACAGATGAGATGGATATTCAAAGATATTTCAGCAGAGAGAAAGAGAAGCAGGAGATTGGCAGAGCAATTGATTCTGAAGGAACCGGTGTGATTGAGGTATAAAGGTCTGAGGATTGTTTTGTTTCTTCTAACAATAAGCTTTTGTTGGCAGGTCTAGGCACTATGCATAGCCTAAACTAAATTATTGAATTATATTTATATATGCTAGCTATAGTCTAACCCATTTAACTTTCTGCATTCACTGGCTGTGATAAATGAATATGTAGATGTTACCTAAATGTAAGCTAATGATGAGCACATGCCAACAGATACACATGTGAAAATAAAATGAAAGCAATCTTACATGTACAGTATATATACACTAATCATTAATCTCAAATCTTTTATTCCATCAGGTTATTGTATTAGCAAAGTCTGGCCTAAGTAAATTCCCCCATGCAGCTTTGATGTGTCTAAAAGCTAATATTACAGGAACTTTTGTTGAACAGAGTAGAAATGGAAGAAGAGGATATGTCTGTTACTTTTTACTTGTTAAAAGAGATTTATTTGTTCTCCAAAGCATCTGGTTTAAAGTTGAATATGAATAACTATTCAAGACCATGACATGATTAATATGCATAATATCCCAGTTAAAAATTAAGTCAGATACTTAGGTATTATAATTTCAAAAGATAAAAAAGTTAGAGAAACATCCAACATAGAAAATATCATACAGAAAAATAGAACAATTCTTAACAGTTGTCTTCAAAGAGACTTATCTGTTTTTGGACGCATTTTACTTAGGCGGTTTGATTTCCCCTTCAAAATGTTTGGTGGCATATATTTCCTATTGAGATGTGACTTCAACATTTTCAAACTACTTATTAAGCTTTTAACTTTACTTCAACAGGTTCTCCAATACTGGAAACTCATACACAAACATAACTTTACTCCTCACACGGTCCCAACATGGAATAACAGTATTATATTAATTAAGAGAAAATCCTTTTTCTACGGTGAATGGATGGAAAAGGGTGTCTGGTCGATTGTTCATTTATTAAATAATTCGGGTATTTTCTTAACATATGATGTCTTCATCCGGAAATTCAGTGTGATGTGTACTGAGAGGCAATTTAAAACTGTAATTAAGGCAATCCCCCAAGCTTTGGTCACTTTAGAAAAAGGTATGTTAACATGCTGTGGTTATTCTTAAACATAACAACCTATACCTTTTTTTTCCTATTTCACCGAAGGTAAAGAAGTTCACTTCAAAGTGATGAATGAGATTTATCCATGTAATAACTTCTTGCATCAAAGGATGGATGTGAATGTTTGTACTTTCTGTAATTCTGACATTGAAACCGCGGAACATCTCTAATTCTCTTGTAATGTAACCCAGACCTTCTGGGATGCTTTCCAGTCATGTACGATACACAAAATATCCCAATTTTAACATATGAATACGTTAAATTTGGACTTCAAATGGAGAACAGAACAACTGAGTTGAGTGTCAAGTGAATAATCAGATTTTAATGGCAAAATATTTCATACATAAATGTCGATTTCTTAAAACATCCCGTCTTTAATGCCTTTCTAAATGATATAATGCTGTTTAAACAATCTCTGAAATGCTGCAAAACAAAAAAGCCCTACTTTTTCACTTATTGCTTAGCGTCTACTGCTGAGTCCCTTGGTCTTGTTTCCCTTTATTTATTTATTTTTGGTTCGTTTTTTTGGAAAATGTATTAATATTGTACTCTATGTTCAATTCATGTTGTAGAATTGACTGAATATGTTTGCATATAATATGTGCTTTTTTGTATGTTTGATATAAATCTTTAATACATTTTATTTTTTTTAAAACGAGCCTCGAACGAGCCTACTGGCTGTTACTCCGTAGCCTCCAACTGAGTTTGACGACGTAGATGTGACGTGAGCAACCTGTAGCTGGGGCAACTTTTCACTTACAGAGAGTTTTTATTAACATATAACATTCCTGTTATGCCGAGAAAATTCCACAATTGTATTTGATGCCATTCCATCAGGCACAATAATGGTTTTCAGATATACTGGTAGACTTCCTAATACTTCTGTCTCCTTCCCCGATGTGGCTGAATCACCAGTTGGAAAAATCTGTTTTTCCCAACTTCCTCGAAATAATAAGAACATCCGTGCTTTATTTAAGAAAGAAATTGTTTCTATTCCAAATGTTGCATTTTATTGGAACTGATTTCTTAATGACATTGACTGGAAAAAGGTTTGGATGATTCCTCACAAATACTTGATAGTAAACAAGGTGAAAGAAGTATCGTTTAGAATAATTCACAGATATTACCCTGCGAATCATTACATGTTAAAATTTAAAAGAGACATAAATACAAACTGTTCTTTCTGTGAAAATCACCCAGAAACTGTTTTGCACCGTTTTTGGTATTGTTCACACACCAGAAGATTTTGGCAAAACCTCAGCAGATTCATCATTGACCATATCTATAAAGGCTTTACCTTATTGTGGGAGAATGTTGTATTTTGCTTTTATAGAATTCAAAGTAAAGAAAACATGTATTTTATTTTAAATTTACTAATTCTTTTGGCAATTTTTCACATTCATAAATGTAAATTCAGCACTAAAAAAACTAATTTTATACTTTATCTCTATGAAGTCTAAGTCTGATTTCGTGTTCCAACAACAAGAAGGCAGTTGAAACTGTTAACATATGGTCCTCCTTGTCTTTGTAATGTCCTTTAAGTTTCCCCTGGCACTGAATTGTATTATATTCTGTTTACCTCTTGTATGTTTATGTTATTTTATATATTTTTGTATGTCATTTTTGTTCTGTTTCCTATTTTTGCAATAAAAAAAACAACAACAAAGTCTTCTGGTAACTGTGCCCAGAGAAATTCTCAATCATTCCTAATCTTGCAGAGACGGAGAGTGTAGGTATATGTAATACGCACAGACTAATTATTGCTAACTAAAATACTAGTTAACATTAGTAATTTAACCTAAACAGCTAATGTAAATTCAAACTGTCTGCGAGCTTACCCTGTGCTACACGGTGAATCCTCTACTGTGCGACAGTAAGTCGCGTGGTTATGACACAATCGTTAGCCTATTTTTACAAAAAACATCTGCTACGGAGCCATAACGTGGGGTAAAAGGTAAAGGTGCCTTTTATACATTGTTGTGTTTCTTTAGAAATAAACAACGGATAAATAGAGTCTTTAAACGCTTCAGATGTAAAGTTATTCGCTGTCAAAGTGGAGCCAAAATGAATGGCAGTCAATGTAATGCTAATAGCCGGTGATGGCTTGGTAGCATCTAAATGGCGCCATAGGGAACTAAGCGAGAGAGGAGAGGATTACCCCCTTAACAGTGACAGTCTCCGTTGAAAACAACGGCGTCACATTGTCTATCTGTACTGTCTATGCTAGGTCCACAGGTCTGGTACTGCCGGAATCTTCCAAGAAGAAGAAGAAGAAGAAGACCCGCCCTAACGTTCTATTCAAGTGGTAGGATTGGCCTGGTTTCCGGGCTTGCGCGAGGTAGCGGAATGTGATTTGTTCAATTCCTGACCAATGGACTATTCTGACCTTTACTTGAGGCAAGAAGCTTAATGCCTAACCTCAACCAATCGGGGTGCTACCATAGACAGTTAAAGAAAGGGCTGCAACGCAGGCCGGATCGGATAGGATAATCTTTTGGGTTATTCTCTGGGGATAGTAACCAGTAACGTTAAATAGCTAGCTAACTAGCAGTGCCAAGAAATCTACAACAAGGATAACAAACGTCTGTGTACAGTCTGAGGTAACGTTACTGTTTCTGTTAACTTTGTGTCTACGTCATCTGAAAACATGAATGATAATGGCTAAGTTAGCTCATTTAATTAGCTCAACAAATTCAACTTCGGACAGCATGCAAAATAAGTGTTATAGCCTTTGATCGCGACGCGAGATCGTTAATGTTTTTCGCGTTACTCGCTTTACACCCGCCGCTGTAGAGCTGTAACGTTAGGAATCAGCAGCATGTTGCACTAGCTAGCTGTTATCTTCTATCTTAAGTTATGGTGTAAAGTCCACACTAAACGATATGTTGAAAGTAGTAAGTGTGATACTAAATTTGTGACACACACTGTTGTGTCAAAGGATGACAATTTCATACTGAAGCATGGACTTTCATTTTCACAGTAAGTTTTGTAAGGTGCAAAGGAAAGATGTTTTTTAGCTTAGGTAAGTCACTTAGTTTCATGTAAATTGGGTGATGTTTTTTTTAGGGTACAAGGTGGATTTCCTGTAGCCAGCCACTAGGGGCGCTATGTCTTTGAGCCAATATCGGCCTGTAGATGTCAAGGTTGGACTCTTAAGAATCCTGAAAAGTTTCAAGCTCTTTGGACAACGTACACTCAATTTACACCCACTTCCTGTTTTATTGTTAAACGCACAAACTGACCGCCCTGCCACGGGCATGCCCTATGACAAAAAGTTTTTCTTTTAATAACTTTACATCTTTCACATCTTAAGATGGCTCTGACCAAATTTGAAGTTGATCGGATGAAATGGAGTTTGTTAAAGTATTACATGTGGAAATGGCCAAAAAACAACATTCAATTAAAAATGGCGGATTTCCTGTTGGATTGGACATTGACAGTTAAAGAAATGGACCAACAGATCCCGTTGTTCTGGACGGACACCAGTGAAGGATATTAGAAACACTTTTCCAGTGAGTGCTGAGCGTTACTGCGCAGCCTCCAACTGAGCTTGACGACGTAGATGTGACGTGAGCAACCTGTCTGAAAGTTGTAAGTCTTCTGGTAGCTGTGCCAAGAGAAATCTCAATCATTCCAAATTTTGCAGAGATGGAGAGCGTAGGTATATGCAAGAAGATAACATAGGCACAGGCTAAATACTGCTATTTAAAATGCTACTTAACATTAGTAATTAAACCTAAACAGCTAATGTAAGTCAAAATTGTCTGCAAGCTTCTCCTGGCAATACGGTGATTTGTTGATTCATGCAACAGCAAGTCACTTGGTTATGACGCAATCGTTAGTCTATTTTTACAAAAACGTCTACTATGGAGCCATAACGTGAGATACAAAGAAATTGTGCTTTTATACATTGTCATGTTTCGTTAGAAATAAATAATGGACAAATAGTACGCTAATCAAACGCCCACAAATAAACGCTTCAGATGTAAAGTTATTCGCTGTCAAAGTGAAAATGTAATGTAAAGTAAAAATGAATGGCAGTCAATGGAATGCTGAGTATTTTGTAGCATTAAAATGGCGAGCTACGCTTAGAGAGGAGAGGCTTACCCCCTTGGGCTTACCGGCCATTCTATTGGCACCAGAACTAGGGCTGCACGATTATGGCCAAAATAATCACGATTCTTTTTTATCAATATTGTGATCACGATTAATTAACACGATTATTTGTTGATTTTAACCAAAACATATTTTATTGTCACATAATTGTCATATGACTGCTTTCACATCCATATTATGCTACATTCTTCTTATGTTGAAATTGTATAGACATACAGCTGCAACACATGTAAATGAAAATTGGTTATCTGAAATAAATAACGTAGGATTTTTTTTATTTTTATTTATCTCTGAGAAAGCTCCTTCACTTGTTTTCAACAATAACTGATTAAAAGAGCTAGGGAAAGAGAGGGACTGCAATGGACGCTACTTACAGAGTGACGGCTGACTCATTATGAATGGGTCCAGAACGAGTTGAATGGCGGGTCAGCAGAGTCATGTGTATGAAATCTGTATCGTCACTGTGTTGCATTTTATGAACTATGATATTCTGGCCATGGGTAACATCTCTCGCCCAGGTCCAGCAGGCTTTGTCTCACATGCTATTACTCTACGAACTGAAGTTAGTTGCATTCGATAACTTTTTCTGTTTTTTGCCGTGGCCGCCTCGATAGCAGAGTTACCAGCGGAAACACTGGTATAAATACAGGTTTGCCTCTCATGCTTAACAATATACAGCTGTTTTAATAACAATTAAAACTGTAGACAAATGTCAGAAGTGTGGACCGGTGCCGCTGCGCGGCGAGTAAGAGGAGAGAGAGTAGAGGAGAGATTCGACACAGGCATGGCTTTACAGAAGAAATGGGTCATGTAACGCAAAATGAAACCATATCGATATAAACAACATAGCAGCGGATGCGAGGACGTTAGGTGCACCGGTGCGACCTAGAGGAAAAATATTACTTGCGCCCTAGAGCCCTGTGAGCTAACAGACACTAACTAGCACTGGTCACTGCTGTTGTCTGAAAAACAACAGACAGGACAAAATGTTGCGTTTACTAGTAAACTGGTAAACCTTGAGACCGACATATAACCGACTATCTGTTGAATTTTCCTCCCGTTACTCTGTCCTCTGTGATTGTCTACATCTATAAACTAAGCTGCGCGGTGCAGGGAACAACTCTAACTGGCACATGATCAGACAGTGGTTTACGGAGCGGTAGACTGGCTTAACAAAAAAAAAAACCCGGAGCGTTCTATGAAATGACGCATTAAAAAAATAGCTGGATCACGCAAATTTGATCGTGTGAAGTCAAAATTGTGATTGTGATTAAAATTCGATTAATTGTGCAACCCTAACCAGAACACGCACGCTCATCCTGGTTTCAGACTCGGGGACACCATAGCAACACACTGTCACAGCTGGACACTGTCACAGCTGGACTCTGTCACAGCTGGACTCTGTGATCTCCCACCCACCAGTAATAAGCCAATGGCTGTTTTCTTGGCTGCTGAACGGGATTGGGTATGTTGATCTGTAACAGCAAAGCCTAATGTGTGAGCCAGTATGCTGTCAGTGAATACAAAGATCTTAAGTCACAGACTGACTAGCGGCTTAATTCATTCAGTGTAAATTAATAGATCTGCTAGATCTGGTATGGCATCACCTCCATCCTCCTTTACAATAATTAATGATGATATTAATCTTTAATTATGGAGCACCTTCAAAACCCATGCAGCAGATATCAGGTTTTTAGAACAATATCAATTTTGATAGGACTTCATAAAAACCTGTACAGTGCGAGTAGAAATAGGAAATGTCCTATGCCATCTGCTTGTGGACCTTGGCGTCTCAGGTGGCATTAGGCTTGTTCGAGTCGAGCCAGGTCTGTGCAGAAGCCCATTGCATGTCAGATCCCGACTTACTCTGATGTCATGCACACGTAGGCAATGATAATCTCACGAGAGCAAGGTGGCCACAGGTCTGAGAGGCAGGCAGCGCAGTTGCTTTTCACTGACCGCAAGACCCAGGCGGACCCAGAGCATGCTGGGAAACGCCGGCCTCTCAGCTGATTTAACAGCTGATCGGTTCACAATCAACTCAACATGACATTTTATATAAACTTTTTATTGTTTTTGAATCGGGGGATTTTAACTGCTATTTGTCTGATTTAAAGTCATATTCTGTACAGAACACACATTGTGTGGCTGATAGTGACGATTAGAAGAGAGACTAAATCTGTTCAGATCACTGATCATGTACAGTCTGTTAATTAACATCAGCAACAGATCGCATGTAGAGCATCTTGAGAGCTACGCTGTCATAATTAAAACAACTAGAGACTGTGTACCAGCTGATATGTGGGTCTGATTATATTTTATTAAATCGGAATCGCACCACAGTGTTTTTGTCACTTTCTGTTCAGTCTGAAGGCTGCAGGAAACTGCTGGAAACTGTCCGACTTTACCGCAGCCTTTTGTCACCGCCCCCGGCTGCTGCCGCCTGCTTTCGTCCACTTTACAGGTGAGGTGCAGTTCATCTCAAACAAGCCTATTTCAACTTCCCCCTTAACCCAATAGCAACGTCTCTTAGAGGGCGAAGCCAATACGACATAGAACGATAGTTACGTATTGTAACTCGAGGTTCTCTAAGTATAGGCATAGCCCTCTAAGATCTAAGCCACCTGCTCAACACTGGCTGAAGAAAAATGCTGATGTTCTGGTCTGGCAGCTGTAATATACAGTAGCCTAATTGCTGACGTAAGAGAGGCCTGTGTAGGGCACAAGGGCGTGAAAGAAATCCTCACAACTGCACGTGCACAAGTAGTAAACCCAGTAGCATATATTATATAGCTCTTAGAGGGCTATCCCTACACTCATAGAATCTGGAGTTACAATAACTAACTATGTTAACGTTATAGTAAACAGGAATAATCACTGGTAAATTCATCCTCTGTTATGTCTTTTTTTAACAGAGCTTTATTAGTTGTTTTTTTTGTTTTTTTTACAAAAGACAAGTTATTACAGCAGGCTACATATCATACCAGAGAGAAAAAAAATAACAAAATTAACAAATGAACGGACCAGTGCAAAATAAGCAAGAAAAGTGCATCCAGTGCAAAGAGTCTTTCGTAAGTGCAGAAAAGTCTTTCATAAAGTGCTGGATAGTATATCACAAAGTCAACATATTCTGAGGAAGGAGCTGTTTGTGCTCTAAAGTTCTTCTTCTCTTTAAGTTCAGTGACCACCTGTTTCCACACGTCATCACCGTTTAATAGTCTGTTGAAAGACCATGCAGCATCTTGTCTTCCATAACTTAAAACATACAATACATATGGTCATTTTTAACAGTTCCTTGTGCTTTTGTGGTAGGACGTCAACTACAATCAACATTACAGATTTATATGAAAGCTCAAATTTTACACCAAACACTTTTAACTTGTCCCAGTAATTGTCATGTCTTGTTTTGTCTGTCTCTCTGTGTAGATGCCAGGTGCTGGTCCATGGGTGTGAGCCGACTTGATGTATTTTACAGAAGGCTGCTCCTCACCAAACTCTTCATTGGGGGATGGGGGAAGCCTGAAGACCTCAAGAGGTATGGAAAAACAGAGCAAAACCAAATGTTGTTAGAAATATCTGGAGAGTAGAGAAGCTTGTCATCATGGGAGCAACCTTTTCCAACTCTTCCTGGAGTAAGAGCTCCTTAGGCAGCTGGGAGATGTTGTCCCACCAGCATGTCCTGGCTCTGGTCTGTAGGCTCCTCCAGGGCCAGTGTTTATCAAACTATTTTAAAAATGTTGCATTATCAAAACTTCCCTTTCAATCAGCAGGTGGAAATTGGACTGGGTGTGTACTAAACTGTAAACACATTGTACTGCTACATTCACAGTTATAACCTTAAAGCTTAATATTAACCAATGCCTCATACAATACAAATGTATTGTTTTATGTCTCAAATTATGCAAAATAGATTCAATTATACATCTTCATCAAGGGAAGCTGTATTGAGTAAACCAGTGAGGCTAATCTTAAAATCTTACAAAAGTACGGAACAGAAAGCGTGAAGTCCACATTTTACAAATAATACATGCAGAAAACAGACATTAACAAACACATACATAAACACACAGCCAGAGAGACAGGATCAACCACACATGAAAACAGAAGAAAACAGAAGTAAAGACTAACACAAATTCACCGCATACATTTCAAATGTTGAGCCAAGTGTCCAAGTCTGTCCAAGTCTTTATTAAAATTGTGTAACACTGCAGCTGTTCAAGTAAAATGAATATGTAGTGCAACCTGAAGCCATATGTAGGCTATTAATCCAACAACAAAATAAAGTCACGTTCAAGACGAATACAAAAATAAAAACTTAAAGTAAACAATGCAAGTGCAAAAAGAGTAGCCTGTATTTACTTCTTTTTTTTTTTCACAGTAGTAGGTAAAATAATAAGTTTAACATCCAAGCTCTTCTCCCTTTAATCTTACATTAAAACAAGTGCAAGCTTAGCAACCTATGAACTCAGAGCAGGATGCACCGCCACCGACATTAACTATGGTCAATGCACTTTGAGTCACATTTGAGTTGTAGCCAATCAGTGTTTGCAGTGAACTAAGTTCTTAAATGACAATGGTCCCGCCACAGTTTGCCGTGATCTCTTAATGGTTACTTTTGAGATCAAAACGGAAACTCTCAGGTAACTGAGTATGGCATCATATATTGGTGGTAACATTTTTAATTGCTGCCACACAGTTAAGTACATTTTAACTGCTTCAAGATTCGCACTACTCAATGCAACCTGCATAGTTTAATCGATAACAAATTCATGTGATTACCGCAATTCTTAATGATAAATTATCTATTTTGATTAATTATGCCCATCCCTAATACTGTATACGGGTGAGTTACGGGAGAAGCTGGAGAGGCATAGGTGAGCTGAACTTACGGTGTTTTGCTGCTGTTATCCTGACTTAGGAATCGTTTTACAAAGTCTATAGACTACCATGTTGTTGTTGGCATTCAGAGTAAAATACTCCCACTCTTTTAAAGACCGTGTGCGAGCATTTTTCTCAACGCGTTGTTGCTGGAGGCAGCCATGTTATTTTGGCGCAAATTATTTGTGTCGACGCAATCAATGACGTCGACAAATTGTCCCAGCCCTAGTCAACATCAAACTAATTGTGTAAATTCATCATGGTATAGATTTGAGATGACACGGTGCAGCCAGTTCAGATGCAGTGATGAATTAGATGAAGCTATACAGATGTTGAACTGATATGTCCCCCCCTTGTTTGTGTTTTGCAGAATTTTTGAGTTCCGTAAGATCATTGGAGACAGAGAGAGGTGCAGGTCCCTGGTGCCTAAGGACTATCCAGTTTACATAAACAAGGTGCTGAATCTGTTCTCCCTTCATTACTCTCTCGCTATAATTTTTTGTATTCTCACAAATATGTGTGAATGTTTGTGCCTTTTGTGTTCAGACCGAGGAGCACGCTGACTGTAAGATCCACGATGGTTTCTTCATTTCTCCTCTGGAGCATTTGGTTCCTGGAATCCTGCCACCAGAGGCTGTCAAAGCCAGGTACAGAACATTACATCGTCCTTTACTTCTTTTTAGATTAGATTAGATTTAACTTTATTGTCATTGTGCAGTCTACAAGTACAAAGACAGCAAAATGCAGTGCTAAGGCTTATGCAGTTATATAAAGAAATCCTAAAGTTAAATGTAATACCTACTGGAACCTTCCTTTCCATACATTTTAAGACTTTATCACTACTTTGAGTTCTAACCAGTTCCATCAGCGAAGCACTTTAACTTAAATGTATTATACATTTTTTGTAAAATAGCACAACTGGCTTTATCTGTATCAATGCAACATAATTCAGACAGACAGACAGAGAGACACACACACGCGCACAAATTTTTGCTTCATTCTACTGCCTGGCCTTTGTAGTAGCTTCAGCAGTGGTGAGTAGAGTCTGCAAAGAAAGGCATGCGCCTTCCGACACACCGGGTTGTACGCCTCACAGTTATTTCCAGAGGTTAGCCTTAGCCATGGGTCAAACATACGGTCTATGCAGCTGACATGTCATCTAAGCATTCCTTGCAGCGCTGTGGAGATAGGTCTTCTAATGCGAGACTGAACAGCAATACCTATGTCGCACTATAGTCACATGTAAGAATTTTGAATACTTTGGTTATCGTGTTTATTGCCCATACTTTAATAGATTAATAATATTATTTTTATCCCACTACTAGTCCCGGAGCTCACACAAAATACATCGAAACGTGTGTAATGATCGGGAATGGTGTGCTATAACTTTTCAACGAGATTTGCCGCGCTGTTTTCACGAAATTGGCAAAAAATGGCGAAGAATTTTCTCATATACTTAAATGGGAAATCTTCGGGAAATCGCTCAACATCGGTCAAAACGCTGCCTCTTTGGGACCGTGCTGTATCGCCATACATTAACGTAGAAACATAAATTAAAGTTTAAACCAAAGACAACACTTTGGCCTTTATTGGGCTTGTGTGTGTGTGTGTGTGTGTGTGTGTGTGTGTGTGTGTGTGTGTGTGTGTGTGTGTGTGTGTGTGTGTGTGTGTGTGTGTGTGTGTGTGTGTGTGTGTGTGTGTGTGTGTGTGTGTGTGTGTGTGTGTGTGTGTGTGTGTGTGTGTGTGTGTGTCTGTAGCAAGCATAGTGTGTTTGTAACAAGCATAGTGTGTGTCACAGACTAACTGACCAACTGACTGACTTCAGGCCTCAACACCAACAGCTTTTTCATAGAAGACAGACTTAGAGAGGAGGAGGAGGAGGAGGAGAGGAAGGAGAAGAAGTGTGAGTCTGGTTGGTTTAGCGCTAGCTACGTCATAGCGGTTTCTGGGAAACAGAAACGTCTTAAATAGGTTTTAAAAAGTTATATCTCTAAAGGTTAAGACCCTTTTTGTTAAGTTTTATTGCTTTTTGGATGTGCACCATCAGAAGCACACTGTTAAAATTTCTGCGGAATTTTCTAGTTAAGTTTTATTCTGTTTATGTATTAGCTTGCTAACCCTTGCTGATCCCTTGCTAACGTTAACTTATCTCAAAAAGCAGAAATGTTAGCTAAATACTGCCAAGATATGGTTTCACTGAAGACCAGAGAGGTATTGTAAAACTTGTGACGTGTTGTCATGTGTTTACACTGTGCATGGTAACGCTAGTATATCCTTAATTATTTGTAAATGTACTTAAAACCATATCTTTGCAATAACGTTAGTTAGCTAATACTTTTTGACAAAAATTAGCTAATGTTAGCATTAGCAAGAGAAAGCTACTTCGTAAGCTAATAATATTTAGACTAGACAAACAGTATTAAGGTTAATAAAACATGATAACTATTTATCCAGGCTGTATTGTGACATTTTAGGTGTATTCGCATGACATGTTGAATGCATAGACTGTATCCATGCTGGGCTAACGTTAGATTGCTTGTGAAGGGTGACGTAACACAAGGCTATGTGCTAGTGCAATAATGTATTGGAACTCTCTAGGTGTTGAGCTTTGTGTTTAATCACTTTATTGCACACAATAATATCCTAGTTCCATGGTGATGGTCATGTTATTCAAAGTTGGTTTAATTGCTGCAGGATAGTAAGGACCAGGTGTACACAATACAGATGAATTTGTGCATTTGTATACAATATGTGCCAAATTAATAAAGTTGTTGACTTGTTAGTTTATGATTATGAGTAATGTAATCACAACAGATGCACGTGGACAGCTGTCTATATTTATGACAGCAGTGTATACGTGAATATCTATGGGCGTCACATACTAAAAAATAACAATTTCACCCAATGTGACTTTAAAATCAAAGCATATTAATGTAGTGAATCTAATAAAAAGATAATTAAAATCAAAGAATTTCAAGCAAGGAATAGGCGCATGAATGAAGTACAAGGAAAGGTTGATGAAAAAATTGAATGTCAGGTCTTTATATTGTTCCATGTCTAAGGTGCCAAGTATGTTGACGGTGGTGTAGGGACAAAGAAAGCGATGGGGCACATTGGAAGTAGTGAGGTGTTTGAATTGCGGTCAGTCCAGGCAAATTGGTAGATCAGTATGGACTACCCAAGGGTTCAATATTAAATAAATAATACATGATTAAATAAATCATCCTACGACAGAATAATGCAATATTACAATGGAATTGTGAAATTATTCAATAAATATTCAAAACCACTCCTGTTTTTTTTCACAGTACCAGAGTTTATTGCAGGTAATTTTTTTTATTTCTAGACGTATATATATTTGACAAATGTGTTCATCTAAATTTCTCCAACCAAATAATGAGGTATGTTATTTCATATTGCCGCCTTTGATCTCAAAGTGTTTGTCAATCAAGATAAACATTTATAGTAAGTTATGGTGCAGTAAATGTAGTGTGCCAGTGTAGTGTTCCTGTTAAATTAATCATAAGAACATAAATTACTAACTCCAGCCACATTTAGCTTTGCCTATTGAGTTTCACACAGCCAAATAAGTTATAAGTGGTCATCACTCATGGTATGTTTTTTTTTATTTTATTTTTTTGTGCTATCCAAGTGAGTCCTCAGTGTTTGTGTTGTTTCAGGTTCCAGTTTATAGTTCCTAAGAGGTGGCAGAAGAACAGACCAGTATGTATCCACTTGGCAGGGACTGGAGACCATGTAAGGCTCTATGCATTTTAACTTGAACATAACTTGAACCTTAAAATCAGTTAGTAAAGTGGGCGCCCATGTATAGAGCTTTACTCCTCAACACAGCGGCCCCTGGTTCGGCTCCAACCTGCAGCCCTTTGCTGCATGTCATTCCCCTTCTCTCTCCCCTTTCATGTTGTCCTGTCAAGTAGAGGCCTCAAAATGCCCAAAAAAAAGTGTACAAATTCCACCAAGCAGAAAATGATAGATACGATTCAGCCAATGTCCTGACATTGGCCGTGTTTCTCTTGGTGACATTCTTCCTCATTATCACAAGTTGTTTTAATAGAATAATCATTTAATATTAAAATGTAAATTTCATTTTGAATTAACACCAGGGCGGTGTGGCCAGGATAGCTCAGTTGGTAGAGCGGGCGCACATATGTAGAGGTTTACTCCTCGATGCAGCAGGCCAGGGTTTGACTCTTACCTGCGGCCTTTATTTTCTGAGGTGGCAGAAGTAGTTGGGTTGGGAACCGGAGGGTTGTAGGTTCAAGTCCCCGTACGGACCAAAGTACAGAGTGTGGATTGGTAGCTGAAGAGATGTCACTTCACACACACACACACACACACACACACACACACACACACACACACACACACACACACACACAGAAGCGCAGCAGCACACATACATGCAAAAGATTAAAAATAAAAATATTATGGTGCAAATCCGCCATCATAATAGCAATGTGCCAAGGTACAAACGCACCTGGCTATTAAAGGGAATGGGAGATAACACTCTGATTGGTTTATTGCATGGTACGCCCAAAACACCCCTGTGAATTAATGAAGACACTAAGAACAACCCACGCGCCCAACACACACTCTTTTTTTTCAGCCGTCAAAGTCAGAAAAAGGGCGTTTGGGCATTCCCTAAATGCACCTCCGCCAGGCGCTTCACGCCGTACGCTTAGATTGTTAAAATAGGGCCCTAAAGCTACTTTTTAACCACACTGAGAAAATAAAGTGTTTAACAACCAGCATGATTTTTTGGGTACATGTGTTAACCAAGTGACCCTCTTCCTTGTTAGCTATGGGAAACTTTATAGCTGCATCAGCTTGAATCATGATATCAATCTTACCACCTTGTAGCAGTAGAACCCTGGACAGATTATTGTGATTTTTATTAATTTGTTCCACTTTCTGACTCTTGATTATTCATAATGTGTGTGTGTGTGTGTGTGTGTGTGTGTGTGTGTGTGTGTGTGTGTGTGTGTGTGTGTGTGTGTGTGTGTGTGTGTGTGTGTGTGTGTGTGTGTGTGTGTGTGTGTGTGTGTGTGTGTGTGTTTGCGTAGTTTTTCTGGCGTCGTCGCTCCCTGATGGCCAGGCCCATGGTCAAAGAGGCAGGAATGGCTTCACTGCTTCTGGAGAATCCGTATTATATCCTTGTATTGTCTTTTCACATCTGCTTCTTATCCTTGTTTATTTTCCTTGATAAAAGGCAATCCCTCATAAACCAAACATTTGTTTTACTACTGTGCTTCAGGTATACTAAGGTCATGGCCACTTTTTTAGTGATATAGGTACGACATTTTAATTATTTATTTATTTTTTATAACATTTTTGTGTTTTCAATCTGAAAAGCTAAAAGAATAAAATCACAAATAATAGCATTTTCCCCCCAATTTGATCATTTGGAACATGAACAAATTATTAGTTTTATAAATGGTCAAATGCCAAATGATGGGTTGCCA
>JABXJD010000777.1:0-50000 GCA_013375575.1 Percina caprodes | reverse complement strand
AATTGGCATGACAAAAACAATACATCTGTGTTGCCAAAGCATAAGAACAAACATACATATAAACAACAACAAACAATGAGTAAATACATTTGATATAATAATACAAGTAAACAGGATACTTATGATATAATTGTAGATACTAAACAAGTTATGTGCATGTCCCTCAAAGGGTACTTTGAAACAGTAAAAAAAAAAAAATAGGGAAGAAAAAGATTATATATAAAATTCTCTATTTTGCCTTGTATTGTGGCAGGAGAAGACATATTTAGCTGCTAGCCATGCTGTGCTTTTATCTTCCCCTAATAAAAAAGGAAGCGGTTTGTCCTCAGTGTAGGTAGTGAAGCCTGGTATATGTCTTTGAAATTTTTGGAAATATTTCGTTCTTAAGTCTTCATATTTGGGACATAATATCAGAATGAAATCGGAGGACTGGTGCTATCGGTAATGCCATTTATAATCCTCCATTTTGTTCCTCAGATTTCTCCATTTGACAGAGAAACGCTGCGTAGTGATAGCCAATAAGGAGTTAGCTTCTGCCTAATGCCTTTCCCCGTCTTTGTTTACGGTCATAACCCGGCCTCCGAGCACTTTCTGTTCGCGGAGCTGTGTTGATAGCCCCATCACTGTTTTTGTATGCGGCCTTGTCATGAACATCAACTGAATTTTTACTCAGTGTTGGCTTGGTTTCAGACAAAGAGGACTGGATTTTATTTAAGAACCACAACGCCGGTGAGATTGGTTAATTGCCTGCACATGCCTGGTTGAACATGTGTAACATTACTAAACTACAAGCGATACAAAGAAGATTAGCAACGGCTTCTGACGCATATAACAACCCAATTTGGGTTTTTCCTCTGGCATATTTTAATGCCATTATTCCATCATATTTGATTGTAAATAATGTGAATTATTGTTAAAGCGAATTGGGCTTCTTGTGTGTTTTAGCTAACACAGTTTGTAAGTAGCTATTTATTATTCAAAACACACTTATTCCTAATTGGTAAGAACTTTTGTTATAAGAATCATTAGACCTTATTATGGCACTTCTTGCAGCCCTACTTCCAATGTCTTATTCTCTCAAGTTTTTTGCTAGCAGTCAAATGTTTATATTATTTATAACTGACTAGCAATAGAAATTATAACAATTGGTAAATCTGATAAATTACAGACGAATGCATTCACATAAAAAAATGTAGATAAAATACAAATTGATCAAAAATCTAAAATAAAATTTGGCCCCAAATTAGTCCACTAAACAGCAGTGCTCAAAGTACATACTTTACACATACAGTGGATGTAGAACTTGTAGAACTTGAGCCTGAGCATTAGGGTTTACACTCAAAACAAAATAAACTACACTAAACTAGTACAACCTATTAAATCAAATAGTTAATTTTTTTATTATTATTGTGCCTGCTTGTCTCAGGGGAAGTGTAACATTATCATATAATGCCATTTTACATCCATTCAGTACTTTTTGCACATTGTCTGTTGTTTGAATAAAGTATTATCTAATCTAACCACACCACGGTACCGTAATTTGGCACCGTTTAAGGTGAATTGGTCGGGAAAAAAGAAAAGTACAGAGTTCGGTCCCCAACACTTGTGAGCATCTATGTCACTAAATCCTAACAATTCAATGCAACAGAAGTGTTTATTATTAATGTAACCTACAATGTTAAGAAAATCACCACTAGTCTTTTGGTTTTCATATTTAAGATGTACCTTGGCCTCTTGTGCTCCACGGAGATCAGCTCTACAGTCTATTTGTTTTATTTTTACGTTGAAACACACAAGCAGATAATATTAATGATTGTGTGAATCACACTTATAATTCTGTTTTACAACTATCTGTCAAGGGAGAAGGTCTAATGCAGCAACTGATAGGGTTACCTTTGCCTTAACCTTTTCTAAAATATTGCTGGTTTTGTGAGCAATCCTAATCTGATGCCTGCAGCGCGCAATAGCATCATCAAATTAGGCGTTAGACAAATCTTAAAATTTGGCAAATACTCATAAACTTAGACTTAGACTTCTCTTTATTAATCCTTTTGGGATGACTCCCACGTGGAAATTGAAAATTCCAGCAGCAGTTTTAGCAAGAAAAAAAAAAGATAAAAAAGACAGTATAAAGACAACAAAATAATAGTAATAATAATAATAATAATAATAACAACAATAAGAACATTCGTCAAATGAAGACAAAAAAGACCATAAATTATTATCAAAGTGTCAGTGTTGAGTCCAGTGTTAAAGTGACCAAGTGTTAATTTAAGTGTGTGTGTGTGTGTGTGTGTGTGTGGTTGTATTGTACTCCTCTGTCCTATTTCCTCCTCCCCCCTAGTGAGGAGTTGTAAAGTCTGATGGCATGAGGGACAAAGGAGTCCTTGAGTCTGTTGGTCCGACACTTGGGAAGGAGCAGCCTTCCACTGAACAGGCTCCTCTGGGTGCTGATGACGGTGTGCAGGGGGTGGCTGGCATTTTCAGTAATGTCCAGCAATTTGTCTAGTGTCCTTCTCTCTGCCACCGTCACCAGTGGCGGTGATTAACCAGCTCTACCAGTGGTACATGGCTTATTATTATGCACGTTAATGACATCATCAGACATGTTGTTGTCTGCATTCTTAATTCTTTCCAAACTTCACTCAGTATTAGCCTTTTGATAATAAGTCCCCCTGAACAGTACAGGTGGATTGCCCTGCCGTCTGGGCTTAGTAAACCGCTGTTTTGCATATCCATTGTAAAGAGCCAGAGGCGGGAAGGGACATAAATATACTTAATTAGACAGGTTTACATTGTGGCCACCAAAAAAGTACTTTGTACTAAATTTAAAAAATAATTCTGCTGGAGAACTGATGCCTCTTACAAACGCATACATGAACACACATGAGCATTAATAAGTTGTATCTGTCTTTTTGTTTGTGTCACCACATTCATCAGGCTGACTCCTTTAAAATGGGTCCAGAATTTGCCAAGAATTTGGACTCTTCAGAGAATTTGTTGGTCCTGTCTGGAGATGACAGAGTCTCAATGGGTCAGAACTCCAAGCCTGGAGGGGAAGCTGAGGCTGGACGAGGGCTGTTTATTGGTGGTGGCCTGAAAGGGGACAGTGTAGACCAATTGTTCTCATCCGCGAACAGCAGTGGAATGAGCTTGGACACTCTAGCAAGGTAATAAATTACTCATTGTGAATAAAAGTTGCTGAATTATGTTCTTTACAGTTTTTTAAAGACAAATATCACATACATATTTTAAATATTAACTTTTGCTCAAAAAAACTGCTGAAGTGAGTTGTTCAAAACCTTTCTTTTTACACAATGTTCTCAATGCTCAAGTCCATGTGTAGAGCACCTACACACCATTCAAAAGGCAATTTGACCAAAAACGATAATACGCTAAAATATTAAATGAGGCACTTCCGTCTTAAATATCCTTTTAAATGAAAGTTTAAAGTTTTGCATTTTGGCGAGGGTTACAGGTGCTATTTCACCTCCTAGGCTCTGACGAGGTACCATTCCGCAAAGGTGCTCGGGCTGACAAAATAAAAGTTTAACCGTTAAAGACTGGAAAAATGTTGCCTGGTCTGGATTTCTGTTGAGACCTTCAGATGGTAGAGTCAGAATTTGGCGTAAACAGAATGAGAACATGGATCCATCATGCCTTGTTACCATTGTGCAGGCTGGTGGTGGTGATGTAATGGTGTGGGGGATGTTTTCTTGGCACACTTTAGGCCCCTTAGTGCCAATTGGGCATCAATTAAATGCCACAGCCTACCTGAGCATTGTTTCTGACCATGTCCATCCCTTTATGGCCACCATGTACCCATCCTCTGATGGCTACTTCCAGCAGGATAATGCACCATGTCACAAAGCTCAAATCATTTCAAATTGGTTTCTTGAACATGATGATGAGTTCACTGGACTAAAATGGCCCCCACAGTCACCAGATCTCAACCCAATAGAGCATCTTTGGGATATGGTGGAACGGGAGCTTTGTGCCCTCGATGTGCATCCCACAAATCTCCATCAACTGCAAGATGCTATCCTATCAATATGGGCCAACATTTCTAAAGAATGCTTTCAGCACCTTGTTGAATCAATACCACATGCCACATTTGCAGTTCTGAAGGCGAACACACACACACACACACACACACACACACACACACACACACACACACACACACACACACACAGTTTTTCAGATTCCACAACCGACACCCCTACATCATTATTTATTCAACAAATGCATGCCTAATCATTGTCCTAGTGATCATTTGACACCACCACAATTGCCATAAGCAGTGGCCAGTAAAAAGTTGATTGGCCAGTCGGTGAACTGCTCGGGCCAGTGGGGGAAAAATGTTATGTTGGACACTAATGGCGTTTTTCCACTGTGTGGTATCTACTCGACTCGCCTCGACTCTACTCACCGCACTATTCTCGCTTTTCTATTCTCACTATTCAATATTGAGGGCTATTATTTTGCAAGTCGTTTCCAATATTGCACACTGTTACTTTAAAAAAAAAAACAAGACAATATATCAAAGAAAAGATTTTATTTAGCTATTCAAGTAACTCACCAAACCCTCCCGTACATCCCGGTCTTCTTCCTCTGCACCCTGCAACAGTGTAACCACCGGCTCTGCTGTCCCAGATGCATCCCAGTCACCGTCATAAGTTTCTCCATGATTCTCATAAACATTTTACAAAGCAGGTCAGAACCAGAGATTTCACCCAACACACAGTACACAGCGTACATATTTTGGTGTGTAATCATGGTTGCTAAAGTTTATTTTCTTTATATAGCGTAAAGTAAATAGTGACTGTGACCCTGAACACGTGTAAATGTTAGCTAACGTTACAGGAAACTTAACTTACCCTTTTGTGTCGGCAAACAACGGTCATGTTGACGTCTGAACGCCGTCGGAATTCCCAAACTCCTGTTCTCAGCAGTGTTTTGTTGCTTCCTTCAGCTTCTTTTGAAACAAATTTTCTTCTGGCCGAGAATCAAAACAAACCCCTCCAACGTGCTGTTGTGAGTCGCGTTGAAAATTACATCATGGCAGTTACCGGCTGCGTAGCTATGGTGACCAGCCACGCTGAGGCGTTACTCAATCTGCAATGGAAAACGGACGCAGAGTGCGTCGAGTAGAGGCGAGGCGAGTCGAGCTGTTACCATCAGTGGAAAAACGCCATAAGTTGTACTAGTACCAAGTTCTTATGAATCAGTCTATGCTTGAACTTGGGGCCTTTCTCATTTCCAAATTTTGTACCTCCTCAATCCTCTGGCTTGTGAACTGTAAATCAATGTCAGCGCACCATTAAAAGGACGTCACATGTCTAAAATGTACTTTGAGAAGTGAGAAGGCTCCCTGGAGGAGCTATAATCACCTATGTATCCCCTGCATAAGTCTTTCTTTTTACCCATGCCATCATTATCCATAAGGGCAAGAGGGCCGGTGCCCAGGGCACCAACAATTTACCACCAGTGGAGGGGCACCACATGACACAAGCTTCAAAATATTTTTCGTAAATTGTTATATTACTTGAAAGACCGTACATTACTTGTTTATGAACACTAATTTCACAACAGTAATAATAATTAGAAATTAGACATAAATCAAGATTACATGACCACTATCACACCGCTCCCCAGTCTGTCAGAGTTGAGTTGGTCCACAAGTATGCGCAAATGTATGATATTTTTGTTGAGACAGACGGGCCAGGGCGCCTTTAAGGTATCGTGCCCAGGGGCACCACATTGTCTTAATACGGGCCTGTGTGCCATGTAAACAGAGAGGCATGACCGAAAAAGAAAGGGGAAAAGAGATGAATTAATATTAATATTATTTCCTCATTAATTTTGTACTATTATTATATATATATATATATATATATATATATATATAATAATAATAATAATAATAAATAATAATAATAATAATAATAAATTAATGAGGAAAATAATATTAACGTTGATGACGTATGAACATAGCAGAGCTACTGTTGGACAGCTTCATTTGCGTCCCCAGAAAGACACTGAAGAAACTGCTTCTTACTTCATTGATTTCAGAAGCTAAAGGTGTAGTTCTGTTTCCTCTGTAATCAGGAATCCAGGACGCACAAACTGGGAAAGGGCTTCGCTGTTTGTTATTGCTAACCCACGACTAGCATAAATCCAGTAACAAAGCACCACTCTCAGATTGGGTAGAGATAATCTACAAAGGACAAAGATTTGCCTGTTGAAACTACGTAATAGATAAATGACCAAAGAAGATGTTTCTGTGTTTTTGTTTCTACTACTTCTAAAGATTTAAAAAACTACTTGGTAAATAGGGTGTCTGGACTGATTAAAAAACTATTTTTTTGTTTGGTATCCCACACAATTTCTTTGCACATTTTGACAAAAAATTTTGTTGCAGAGATGATAGCATAAATTTGTACTACCACAATCAAATCAAATTACAATGCCATGCTGGAAGTAAATCTCTACATGTTATTTATTATTTGTTTTGATTTTTTTGTTTTCTAAGAAGCCTTGCAAACAACACATTGCTTCCGAAGAAGACGGATTTTGCCAAATGCTGTCGGCCATCATTGCATAGAGAGTCTATAAGCTTCATGAAGGGAGTGATGGACGAATGTACACACATGGCCAACTTCTCTGGTAAGTTTATGGTGCAAACACAGATTTACAGGCAATGTTTCTATTCAAATTTATTTATAGTATCAATTCATAAGGTTCATTCATAGGTTTAGACCACACTCTATAATTTACAAGGAATTACAATAGTCCATCCTGGAAGTAACCAATGTATGGACTAGTTTCTAATTAGTATAACAAAAATATGACAGAGGAAGGCAAATATACAAGTCCTTTATCAAAAAACAGACCTTTAAACGACTCCAAACTAATTTAGAAGAATAAATTCATCTCATCGATATTCTGTGTTTTGGTTGCTGCTATCCCCCAACCAAAATGCAATCTTATCACGTAGCTAAATCTAGAGGATTGTAGCTTAAAGAACAACTTGCAGGTTAGAGACCCAAGTGAATCAATTTGTAGGAAAATTGTGTAGAAACTAGATTTTCAAAATCATTACACTGACATCTAGAGATGTTTTTGTAACAACATTTTTATTTTCACATCAAAAAAGACCAACCAGACATGACATAACAGAAGGGAAAATAATGTAAATGTATATTACATGTCCAAGAGACCATGAACAGACAAGGATAAGGAGAAATATCGGAAAGTTATCGGTGAGAACCAGTAAAGAGCTGGGCAGCTGTATCAGCCTTGACCAGCGTGACCTAATGCATCACAACATTGTAAAGTTTATCACATATCATGGCCCGTTCAATTTATGATCCACATGGAGTGCTGGTACCACTTGTGCTAGAGACCAAACAAATCTTGCTGGATATTAAGCCTATACTTGCACCCATTGCAATGAAGTGGACATAATTAACACAGGAAAATTCAAATCATGGCCCATAAACGTCTGCCATGATACCATTTTGCTAATTTGCATAATGTGAAAAACAGTAAAATGAACAGACTTTTATCAGTTTTGATTCTATCAATACCAAAATTGGTATTCAATATTGTGGGACTGGGATACATATTTCTACCGTAAATGAGCAATATTGGTAAAAGAAAATGGCTGCCATCAATTAAAGAATTTTGCAAAGTGTGGGGCTTAGCAGGAAATTGGCCATAACTCACTGCTTCTTATGGGCAGTTGTAAGGGTTAGAGAGTTTGCTGAATAATCAGAAGGTTGAATCCCAGGCCCTGAAGTCCAATCTCAAAGTGTATGATTGTGAGTCAAAGGTGCCTGTAATAAGTAAAAGTCCTTTTGAATTGTCTTTAAAGGATACTGCTTCTTTTCAACCTGGACCGTACTCTCCTATGTTTTGAATTTGTGCAGGCTAACCCTAACCCTGGTCCTGTCTAAGTGACTGATGGGAATAACAATCTTTGACATTGGTCCAGTATTAAGCAAAATTGCTGCAGTCGGCAGCTGCGAAACAAGCTACAATGTAAGTTAATAGGGCAATTGTCCAGCTTGTATTTACCTTCACAAAGGTGCTTGTTTTACCACTGACAAAACAATAATAACAATTAACAATATACGTGTCTTTCAACATTATGGAAAGGATCCCTTCAGAGATAGACCTAAGACCTCTAGTAGCTGGAGAGACCAGCCAGTTCACCTCCTGGGCACTACCAAGGTGCTCTTGAGCAAAGCACCGAACCCCCAACTGCTCGGGGCGCCTTTCCTGACATTTATCCATTAGTGCATGTACAGGTACTGAGCATGTGTGTAATTCAGGCCTGTGTGTAATAACAACAAAGTGTAAATTGTAATTTCCCCTTGCGGGACTAATAAAGTATACATTATTATTATTATTATTATTAAAAACCTCTTTGAGACCTTTCTGTTTAACCAGAAACGGCTCTGAAGTTTCTTCCGCTAAAGCTACCAGACTCCATTCAAAAAGCAATACTTTTAGTGTGTATAGAGCCAGCATATTTTCACATTTAAATCGGTAAACTCTGTGTTTATTTCAACCAAAACTAGAGTTGTGATTGTTGGAAAACTGGAAAGTTTTATTTTGTTATTCTTGACTTTAAATGAAGTGTATTTTACAATGCTAAAATTTGTGTTTATACATGGAGTCTGATGGGTTAAGCAAACACAATATTGCGGATGTTTTTGTTTTAAAAAAGAATCTTATTCTTTAACAGAAAGGTTGACCTCCTTTGAAATCCTTTCCATAATGTTGTCAGACACTTAATATTAATCGGAGCCTGTCAGTGGCAAAACTAGCACTTTTGTGAAGGTCAATACAAGCTGGACAATTGCCTTATTAACCTACATTGTAGCTTGTTTTGCCGCTGCAGACTGCAGCAATCTTGCTTAACACTGGACTTTTTTCAAGTGTTGTTGCCATCAGTCACTTAGACACAAAAACATAGGAAAATAAGGTCCTTCTGTTGGCCAAGAAAGGGTTTGAACCAGAGAATTACCGCTTGCAGTTATATTTATTTAAGTTACATGTATCTATGATTACAGTCTGGTTACCGTTTTTTTGCTTTGGCAAAGCCGTCTCTTGTTTTTTTCACACCATCCAGCAAAATGCCTCTTCTTTCCCCAGTGTGGTGGCTCTCTCTTACCACAAATTTGGGGCCAATGTACTGTCCCTGTGGTCTTTACATAAAAAAAAATCATATAGATGTTTCATACAGGTTT
This sequence comes from Percina caprodes, assembly GCA_013375575.1. Lineage (NCBI taxonomy): Eukaryota > Metazoa > Chordata > Actinopteri > Perciformes > Percidae > Percina > Percina caprodes. Next base: position 40,740 of record JABXJD010000777.1, on the reverse strand, counting down.
CTCGCTGTTTTAGTCATGCAACAGAAAACTCAGATTCAGTGGAGCTAGCTAATTGTCTCGATTTACCCTGCACAGATCTAAGGAGCAGGACTATAGTCCTCATAAATCCACCAGAGTTTCAAATTACAGCACAAAGAAAGCGGAAGGTAACAGACATCCAGCCAAAAAGAGTAGCATCAAGCCTAAAAGAGTAACATCTGGCGGAATTTTGGGCTGCATCAGAGCAATCTCTGAAATGGAACATTGTGAATATAGACTACTAAGTTAATAAAAATTATTAAACAACTTTTTAAAGTTATTTTTCACTATGAAATATTTCAGGTTTCTTGCTGCAGGTTTGACATTTTTAGACAGCCAAGATGTCATTTGCTTAACAATAGTGCTCAATATTGTGTTTTCTGTATGATATGTCCTAGTGGCAGCATACAGCAATAAATGACATCTGTCCTTCCCTTTGTTCTAGTCCCTGTAGACACTAGCCTCATTATTGTGGTCCAGGCCAAAGAGGATGCCTACATACCTCGTACAGGGGTCCTAAGTCTGCAAGAGATCTGGCCAGGATGTGAAGTCCGATACTTGAATGGAGGACACGTCAGTGCATACCTGTTTAAACAGAATGTCTTCAGGTAACTACTGACTCAAAGGCCCTGCTCATACATGACATTAGATGTGTCTCCACATGCCTTGACTGAGCATGTGTAATGGGATCTCCCTTTCCCACTCTATATGCAAATTAATATGTACATTATTTCAATTTTCATCCTACAAATTGAAACAGAAAATCTGACAAATGTTTATTACTCATAAAAGTCCTCTCTATAACATGTAAAAATTGTAAGAGGTCCAAGTGACAAAAAATATTCTTCCTTACAAGAAAACAGTCTGATTATATAACTTATGACACACTTTGTATTTGGTGTTGTACTGCTATTTTGTTGTAAATGGTCAGTACAATGAGCCCTGTCACACTTTCATCGCTCCTTTCTCTTACCAGTAGCATCAAGTCATGTGTAAAGAGTGACATGACTTGTTCTTGAGTCAGTCTTGTTGTTAACTTAACAAAATCAAAATAAGACTTTAACACTCATGACTGCACTTGGACTTTAGACTTTTGACTTGGCATGACTTAAACGGTGCTTTAAATAGTACCTTTTTATTAGAGTTGAGCAACAGAAGATATATCAGATCATCACATTCAGGTCATATCGGCTGTAGATAAATAATATGCTTATACTTGCTAAAAGGCTAAAGGGAAACATTTGGCTGTAATTTGGTTAATGTGCTCTCTGAAAGCTTGTCTGTACACACAACCCTGTAAGATCATTCTACCTTAACAAGTAGACTGGTTTTTGTAGGTCAGACCAACAGTGATGAGGCTTTTCGTCAACTGCTTCTTTAGATCATAGGAATATTTTAATCTTACCAATTTAATTGTTCTCAATCATGACTTCCTGTATTTAGAGCAGGTAGCTTGTATAAAATATGATTTACAAATGTAAGAAGCCTACAGCTGTTATAAATGTATCAGATACACATTTATCATCTCCTACCTACCGTCTACCTTAATTTATATTAATGGGGTTGGAATTGTTGCATGGGGAAAAAAAAACATTCAAACTTGGTGGTCAAATACCAAACAATTTCACAAACTGCAATCAGCTTTATACATGGTCTTTTTTTTGGAATGCTACATTTTGCTATGGTTTTGTTGGTTTAGAATTGATTGCATATGTGTTTTATTTCCAGACAGGCCATATATGATACATTCAACAGATTCTGCCTGAAGTATCCCAACCTGCATTAAACATGGCAGACTGAAGTCCTTGCCTCCCTGTAACAGCACCAGGACCAGTGGCTGGACATTAAAAGCAATGCCTGTCCATAGACCAGAAGCTCTCTCTCTCTCTCTCTCTCTCTCTCTCTCTCTCTGTCTCTGTCTCTGTCTCTGTCTGTCTGTGTGTGTGTGTGTGTGTTTGTTGTTGTTTTTATTGTCCCTTCATCTGCTGAAGGTCTACAGATGGAGAATATCTTTTTTGAGATTGTTACTATTTGGGTATGTACACTATCCCTGATTTAAAACCTCTAAAAAATAAAATATTTACAACAAATTTCATTGTTAAGCTATTTAATTGGTTATATTAATAATCCTTCAGATTTTCATAAGTTACAATTAATAAAAGTTCAATTAATTTGTAGTAAACCCTCCTTTGTAGTACTTTTCATTGTTTGTTTCATTCCCACACAGGATTAAAATAACCTAACTACACAGGAAACCATGCTGCATGTCATTTGATTTGATTGATAGCCTCACTGTTTACTCTTCACTCTCTTACAGCCTTGTCCTACAGCCGCTACTTCACATTAAAAGTGTTTGGATGCAACTTTCCAACTCAACAATTTAATCAAAGTTGATGTTCCCTGCTCAGTATGGAAAAGTACTGTGCTTTGTGCAGCATGAAATCAGATTGCTGATGGAGAAGAAATTCCACCGTTTGGCTGCACTGTAAACAGATACACCAGTTGCTTTTCTGTTGCATTTCATATATTAAGAAGCTGATCAACCAGTGTTTGCTGTTGTATCAAATCACATTTACCTATATCACCAAATCAACCAGGACTGAATTCTGGCTGCTGAGCACTAGGGTTAAACCATTTTTGTAAGCCTGGGGAAGGGGTCGCCTGCCAGTATTCAACATGCAAAGGATCTTTTAATTTCTTCTTTTTCTAATTTCTTCTTTTTTGTTTAGCTTATAAAAAATATATTAATTTAAATTTAATGAATTTACTATTCAGTTATGAATTATTTTCATCAAGATAACATTACCGCCTTTTGCTCCACTGCTGCGTTTTTGGGGACCTTCCAGCTTTAATACCATCCATCAAACTTTACAATCACAGCAGATTGTTGTAGGGGGATGGTTGCATTATGCCAAAAGATTTTTCAGTTGCATTGCAAGGGAGGCACAATTGATTGTAGAATTTGTTTCTTCTTTCTTGCACATTGTACAGTGGTTCTTGGTTATTTAGCTGTTGTATTTATATCCCTAAAAGGAGTTTTCCTCGCCATTGTTGCACTAAATGCTTGCTCTTGGTGTAATTACTGGAATTGTTGGGTCTTTGTAAATTATAGTGTGGTCTAGACCTACTCTGTCAGTTAAGTGTGCTGAGATAACTCTTGTTATGATTTGATACTATAAATAAAATTGAATTTATAGATTTGCAGTTGGCTAGTGTGAACAAACTACAAGAAATAAATGTTTTGTTGAAAGTATAGTGTAGACTAGACTAGTCTTTTTTTACGTATTTCTTTTTTTTGTGTGTAACCCTTTAGGGTTACACAACATAACCCTAAACAAAAACATATAAATAAGTATTTTACAGCTCAAAAGCACAACCCATCGATGTTCCTTTACATTGTAGGAAGAAAACTCCAATGAAGAAGAAGTAGTTTAGTTTAAATACCAATGCAGCAAAAATAAATGTACTGGGTAGGAGTGCTACCTTAGTGCGGCCTTTTCGATAATACTCCAGACCCTCAGGATACCTACATTATACTTCATTAGTTTAAGACACACACAATTTTTTAAAAACGGCCTGACTGAACAGGTATAAGTCTGTTGCAGGCAGCTTAATTGCTTTTTAACCATGGTATTGTCCGTTTTGTGTATCCACCGGGTCAAAAATGACCCGCCTTCACTAAACCCCTAAAATAAAGTCTTAGGATGAAGAAACAACCTGTCATTGATCACAAAGTGTGTGAATATATGAATTTTTCCTGTTCTCAATGCAAAAAGACATTTATTTACATTTATTCAGTGAAGAAACTAGTTGTTTTTATACAGGCTCTGTCATTATGCTTTTCTTTACTAAAGTCGAGATTGATTATAAATATTATTTTTTAAGGTGCTGCATATGTGGTTACCTTGGTATATTTTTTTGTAAGTAGAGGTTGGCAGTGTAGAATTCTGGATATACTGTACACTGGGGTTTTTTCAAGATAGTGAACACACTGGTGTCATCAGATTTTGAAAATCTAGTCGTTAAATAGGTGAAAATGGCTAATGGGGTACTGTCACATATGTGCAATATACATGTTTAATATTCATTTTCACCCATTTAACAATTAGATATTTACAATCTAATTACATAAAGATATTTACCTGGATATTAAACGCCATAAATAAGTCAATATTTACAACTTCCCTTTCAACGAAAAACACTATTATACTTTTTAAACTACAGTTCCATACAGACGCAACATGTGCCTTGATAAAAATCATCACCACAGTTGTAGTTTTTTTCCGGTTTGTAAATATCTAGGGTTTTAAAAATATATATCTACTGACTATATACAATATCTAGTACAGCCGAAGTATTAATTACTATGTATGTAAATAATCTACGTTAACAAAAAGTAAAGATGTTGGTGTACTTCTGTTAAATTATCCAGTATTGTTGAAATAAGGTCTTGGGTTGGTTGGGTTGCGTTTGCAAAATCTTTTGCACTCACATCTTTTGTGAGAACAGCCAGATGTCAACAACCAGTCAACAAACCAAGATGTTAAGATATAAGTGATCTAGTTTTTCTTGTAGGTTAATAAATGTGCTTTTATCAGCATTGGACATCAGAGTTCTATCACAGTATCTATTAATGTCCTGTACCAATTGGAACTCATATTTCTTTTTTTGGCTATGTTTGAATTTACTGTATTGTATCGAAAATTCCATTGCCTTAAACTTAAAGTACTCCCATCTACTATAATTGCCTACGCATATCAATTTTCTCTATCAAATTTCGAATAACTTTATTAGATTTCTCATCTTTTAGAAGGTCTGCATTGTCGAACGGTGGACAGTTACTGAGGTGTTACTCTCGTTTGGTTGAGGGCTAACTCCTTTTATACAGTGGTCTGCAAAAGTTTGGGCAACCTTGTTAATTTCAGGATTTTCCTTCATAAATCGTTGGTTCTTAGGATAAAAAAAATCAGTTGAATATATCATATAGGAGACAAACACAGTGATATTTGAGAAGTGAAACGAAGTTTATACCATTTACAGGAAGTGTGCAATAATTGTTTAAACAAAATTAGGCATGTGCATAAATTTGGGCACCACAATCAAAAGAAATAACTCAATATTTAGTAGATCCCCCTTTTGCAGAAATAACAGCTTCTAAACGCTTCCTATAGCTTCCTATGAGAGTCTGGATTCTGGTTGGAGGTATTTTGGACCATTCCTCTCTACAAAACACCTCTAATTCATTCAGGTTTGATGGTTTCCGAGCATGGACAGCTCTCTTTAAGTCACACCACAGATTTTCAATAATATTCAGGTCTGGGGACTGAGATGGCCATTCCAGAACGTTGTACTTGTTTGTAAGATTTTGAAATCAGTAAAATGACAACAGTGGCCAAATTTATGCACATGCCTAATTTTGTTCAAACAATTATTGCACACTTCCTGTAAATGGTATAAACTTCATTTCACTTCTCAAATATCACTGTGTTTGTCTCCTATATGATATATTTAACTGATTTTTTTTATCCTAAGAACCAACGATTTATGAAGGAAAATCATGGAAATTAACAAGGTTGCCCAAACTTTTGCAGACCACTGTAACCCCGCTCCTACTATGCCCGCTTCTGCCGTATAATAACACCCGTTACTATCAGCGGGGCGGATGGTTAGGCCTGTATTAAAAGGAATTACTTTGATACTTCCCTGATTGAATAAATAAGTAATATTATTTCTAGTAATAATCAGTCTTGTTTCTTTTTACTAGAGACACACGCACCCTTGCTAAATTTAAAGGGCCCTGCCCGGATCAGGAAAACCGGAGACGAGGCAAGAGGCCTTTTCAGATTTTTACCCCAGACGTCCCCCACTAACGGGCTCTTGTCCCCCTGTATATTTTAAGCACTGCCCGAGGGGATCTTTACTAGTTTTGTCAGGTTCAGGACACTTACTAAATTATTGACGGTCAAAGCAACAAAACGAGACTCAGACGGTAGTGAGCAGTTTATAGACTTTTGCCGCAAAAGGGAAGAGCAGATGAGAGCAGCCTTTCACCAGCACTGCCTTATCGGTCTTCCACATTCTCTCAGTGGCTCAGTCGTTTTATTCACACACACACACACACACACAAGGGTGAGGAAAACATACATTGGAATGAGGTTATCTTCATTATGCTACAAAGTGTTAGTTTCGAGGTGCAGGCAGTTTGCATGCCTGGAACAACATGTTCTTTGGGTGCCCTTGAAACTGACACTTCACCACTTCTGTGTTAACTAGCAGACAATACAGTTGTTAAGTGTACACATAATAAGCATGAAAGTTACACTACTTTAAGAAATAAAAGACTTTATCAAAATGAATTCTCTATCAAGTATGGATACTTAGCCGGGGTCTTTTGGTCTGATCTAGTACTCCTTCTACTCCTCGACCGCCCAAGTACCTATTCTTTAAAACTCTCCTCCTCTATATCCTGACTTACAGGGTAGGAAGAGGTATGCACCGTTTTCTGAACTTTTAAAGCATTAATCAATTGTGGGTACTTTTTTGGTTACACAATAGTTACCGTTTCTTTATATTGTACAATCAGAGAGGGTAAAATTATTGGTACTTTCAGTGGACAAAAACCACTTACGCAAAAACCCTCTCACTGTGGTACAATTTTGGGTTTCAACTGTGGTGTTACAAGAGCAATTCAGTGCAACCTTCACCTGAAAAGTTTCTTTGGTGAATTTATACATTATTGTGTCACACCCACATTTTTCTCTTTGAGAGATGGATCTATTGAACGAGTCGCAGGGTAAGTCATCCCATTTTCTCCCATTAGTGGTTGCCTTTTGTAATTTTCTTATACATAGGTCATTATCCTTCCTGTGACCAATTAAGGTACAAAAGGCCTTCTTCCACTCGTTTCCCCACACAGATTCATTGTCCGATGTACTATTTACTAAGGGCCTATTGGGTAACAGGATATCGGTCTCTATCAGAGTTTCCCATAGCACGTCTGGGTTTTGGTTTCAGTGACTTTCCACAGCACAGCCTGCATTCCATGCTTAAATCCCCGGGTCTTGACTTTAATCACCTCGGGGTAGGCTATCAAACAGGTCTGAGGCCCTGTAGCATCTGTAAGTTGCGTAAGGGTCACACCTGTATCAGAGCCTTTGCAACACCTGTTAGGCATAACATGGTGGTCACATCTCCCTACTGTTGCTCTACAGGCTACGTATCTACACATTGATTGCAGAAAGTAAACCTGGCGTTACCACTACATTCTATCCCTGTTTTGGCCACTTTTGGTTTCCTTGCTGTGGGTCTGGTTGCTCTAACGCCTTCCCAGACTATCTCATAACATTGGACTCCGCAGTGGACACAATATCCAGGTATGTATGCTTCCCATTTTAAAATACCATCCTCTCTCTCATTGTCATTTTTACCAACGTATTGGACTCCCCTGTGGTCGACTGACAGCAGAAATCGGTATCTGGGCTTTATCATTGCCATCTTGGGTGTGTCTCTTTTTAACATTTTTCAACAAACATTTCCTGTTACAGATGCATTTTTGCCGTTGCTGTTCTGAGCATCGGGCTGCCCGGATTGCGCATGCGTGTTCTGCGCCTTGGCCTTTGGGTGGGCCTGGCTTTCAGTTCTTTCTGTTTTTTTCATTTTTGTCATGAGGGTCCTACGATCATACATAATTAAGTTTTGTACTTTCTGCTCTACTGCCCATAATGCCCATCCTGTGCAAAGGTTAATTCCACCAGGGATCTTTCCTAATAACTTTTCCTCATAGTACGTGCTGGTACTCCACTCAGAGATCGCATAGCGACACTTAGAGTCATTTCCCCTTTCCACACGGACTGACTGAGTGATTCTACCTCCTCCTCCACAGGAGATACCCCTGGGGTGGATACCATGTGCCTCAAGATATCGCTTGTTTTGCACCCAACGGGCACTTTAACCCCATTTTTTTTAAGTACAAGAGTCATTTGGGGGGAGTCTATTTGATCGATTGTGAACCCACTCTTCCTGCATTGCAGCAGGTATGCCGTATCACTTTGCCCTGTTTTTCTCGCTGGTATATTATCTAATAAACTAACTTGTCCTAGAGGAAAGGTAACCGCCTCTTCCTCTGGTTCTAGCCCTCCTGTCAGCAGCGTGTCCCACTGGCTTCTAGGGCTCCCCCTTTCTGATCCACTGGATCGGCTGGGGGGCCACTGTTCTGCCTTTTTGAGGGCTTGCTGCTGGTAGAAGTAGTCTGCTCCCTCAGGATCTTCATCCCTGGGACTGGTTTCCCTGCTGTTCCTGTCTCAGGGCTGTCTAGGAGGTTCCCATCCACCTGAACCCCTGTTAGGGATTCGGTTCTGGGTCCTCTCCTTCTCCACCACCCGAGTCTCCCGCTAATCTATCTTGTGGGTAATAATAATGATCCCCAAACTGACCTTCAACAGACCTATCTCTTCTCATACAACCTTCTCTATAAAAATCATATCCCTGTCTGAGATATGATGTTTTCCAGGGTTTCCCTATACCCTGTAAAGCCAGCACCTTGGGGCCTGGAGGGGCTTTATCTATACACCTTCTCTCTCCCAGGGTACCAGCACGCTTCCTCGCACATAGGCTCCTTCTCCTAGTCTGAGTCGTACTCCCCCTCCTCAAAGAGTCTGGGGTTGTACCAATCACCCTCAGTCCGGTATGTAGGTGCACTGCACGGGTACTTGTCTGGGTTATACTTTGTGTTTAACATTGGCTTAGTATTTCTCCCCAATTTGCCCCTAGTGGTTTTCTTGGGTATCGGTGGGTCACAAATGGTAACCCTCCTCATCAGGTGCCGGCCTGGGGGAACCATGGTCTGGGGTCCCCTGGCCCGGTCCCTAACAGGAGTGAGAATGCTCCTCAGTTGAGGTGTAGTCACTCGGGCCCTGGGCCTCGGTGTACTTTCATGTATAGGCCTAGGGTAAATTTCTTCCCTACTACGCCTTTCGCTTCTCTCCCTTAGTGGGGTGAGTAATGGGAGGTCATCCTCCTCGTCAGATTCTATTACAGGTCTATTAGTTTTTCTTTTGTGCTTTCTTTGAGCACCAATAGGCGGCGAGGTGCTATTTGCATCAGGAGAGCCCTCCCTATGACCCAGATCTAACGCGCTCATGGTCCTAGTGAGGCCTATCACGCCTGTCTGTGGGTTTTTTAGCCTGGTTGGCAGGATCGAGGACCGTGCCTCGCTCCTTTTTGGTCTAGGGGTTGTCGGTGTACTGCTTTGCGGGTTAAGGGGGCTAAATCTTTGAACTGTTTCTTGAACGCCCTCTTCGGGGTCTACTATTCCCGTATCCCTATGACCCCAAGGTGGGAAGGGAGTGTACACGGGTGACTGCGTAGACTGGTCTCTAAAGCTGACTTTTTTCTAAAGCTGAGGATTTCTCCTAAAATCAGTGATAGGGGGGAGTACAGGGGGCAGATTCCTCTGACCATCCCCGTCCTCCTCCTCTGATTCTTTTTCCACATCTGTGTGGTAATCATCCTCCTGTGAATCTCCCTCATCTTCTTCTGACTCTGAGTTTTCATCATCCTCATCTATATTTTCAGGTGCAGTTAATTCATCACCTTCCTGATCAGCGGGTAGTAGAATGTGAAATGTCATTCCCCCAAACAACGGGAGTATATCTTTAATCCATGTGAGGAGGACCTGGGGGGGATCCCCCCGGTCCCTTCCTCTTAGGTTTATTGTCATTACTTCTCCAGCCCGCTGAATTGACCAGGGGGTGTATTGCCCTAATAAATTCTCCCCTATTCGCAGGTTTATACACTGCGCGATATCCTATGCCTTGTGCCTCACTTAAGCATTCCAATCTCTGGTAGTTCCCATATTTACATACTCCCTCTTGTAGTATTCTAAAGAGGTATAATTCATCATTCTTATCATAGAAAGCTTTATTACTATCAATTGTTCACGTTATTTTCGTCTTGGTTTAACTATTTCATCTAACCCTGTCGTAGTTGGTAGGGCTTACCCCGTGATCGATCTATTTAAGCCGGTACGTAGAAAGCCTTGGTGTGCCTATCGTTCCTAGGGGCTGTAGCTTCTATACCTATGGCGCTTTGCCAAGTTATTCAGTATAGTTGCGCGGCGCACTACTTCAATCTCAAGTTCTAAAGCGTTTTGAACGCACCATCTATGGCAGTGGGTTCGAGCCTCTGGGCAGTATTGACCTGTTTTGCCACTTCTAGTTAATCACTTTAACTTTGCGTTACAGTTCCCAACACTGCCCCACGTTGGGCGCCATGTTGAACGGTGTGACAGTTACTATCAGCGGGGCGGATGGTTAGGCCTATATTAAAAGGAATTACTTTGATACTTCCCTGATTGAATAAATGCTAGATTTTCGATCCACACACAGTGATTCGCTAATTTAACACTAAAATTATTTCTAGTAATTATCAGTTTTGTTTCTTTTTACTAGAGACACACACACCCTTGCTAAATTTAAAGGGCCCCCGCCCGGATCAGGAAAACTGGAGACGAGGCAAGAGGCCTTTTCAGATTTTTACCCCAGATGTCCCCCACTAACGGGCTCTTGTCCCCCTGTATATTTTAAGCACTGCCCAAGGGGATCTTTACAACCAATGATTTTTCTTTAGTACTCACGGTCACGAACCGTTCCTCCCAGGGTCACCGGAGGTCCCCTCCTTCTCAAGGACGTCCGCTAGCCTTTGTTGGTCGCCGGTCCGAGAGAGGTTAAGCGCTCGGTGGCTCTGACCGGCAGAGCGGATGGGGAATGCGCTCCCACTAGGAGATAACAGGAGGTCTGACTGTCAATGTCGATCCCCGCCGGGCTGCAACTCGCCCAGGTGGTTAAAGAGGAGTCTTTACTGCCCTCACGGGAGGGAAACTTCTTCCCTCGGAAAGCCGAGGTGTGAGAGAGAGAACTTGACTAAAATCAAGGAATACAAGTCTTTTGGTCTCCTAGCTCACAACAAGCTCAGGTAGTTTTATTATTTAGTGAATAATCAAAAAACAGGTACAAAATACAGAAATAATCCCTTACCTTTCTGCCCTAAAAGCAAAGAGTATCAAAACCAGAGACTAGAAAAAACCCGATAAGTGGGTATGCTTGCGCTGAAGAGAGAGGCCACATCAACTCATATTTATACTCAAAGTCAAGGCTAAAAACCCTCCCTTCTGGACAACAGGGTATTTCCTCCACTACATAATCATGCAGGTGGCCGCCGCAGTGTACAGGTTCAGACCAGTTCCACTATACAGTAAGTGTGACCCTTAGCACACTTAAAAATGTGCCAAAGGTCACACCCAACGAATATTATAAAGTTTCAACTGGCTTGTCCCTCGGGTCAGGAGTTGCGGTTTAGTGACATACAGTGGTGTGAAAAAGTGTTTGCCCCCTTCCTCATTTCCTGTTCCTTTCCATGTTTGTCACACTTAAGTGTTTCGGAACATCAAACCAATTTAAACAATAGTCAAGGACAACACAAGTAAACACAAAATGCAATTTGTAAATGAAGGTGTTTATTATTAAAGGTGAAAAAAAATCCAAACCATCATGGCCCTGTGTGAAAAAGTGATTGCCCCCTAAACCTAATAACTGGTTGGGCCACCCTTAGCAGCAACAACTGCAACCAAGCGTTTGCGATAATGTGCAATGAGGCTTTTACAGCGTCCTGGAGGAATTTTGGCCCACTCATCTTTGCAGAATTGTCCTAATTCAGTTACATTAGAGGGTTTTCGAGCATGAATGGCCTTTTTAAGGTCATACCACAACATCTCAATAGGATTCAGGTCAGGACTTTGGCTAGGCCACTCCAAAGTCTTCATTTTGTTTTTCTTCAGCCATTCGGTGGTGGACTTGCTGGTGTGTTTAGGATCATTGTCCTGCTGCAGAACCCAAGTTCGTTTCAGCTTGAGTACACGAACAGATGGTCGGACATTCTCCTTCAGGATCTCTTGGTAGACAGCAGAATTCATAGTTCCTTTTATCACGGCAAGTCTTCCAGGTCCTGAAGCAGCAAAACAGCCCCAGACCATCACACTACCACCACCATATTTTACTGTTGGTATAATGTTCTTTTTATGAAATGCAGTGTTCCTTCTACGACAGATATACTTGGACACACACCTTCCAAAGAGTTCCACTTTTGTCTCATCGGTCCACAGAATGTTGTCCCAAAAGTCTTGGGGATCATCAAGATGTGTTGTGGAGAAATTGAGACGAGCTTTGATGTTCTTTTTGCTCAGCAGTGGTTTTCTCCTTGGAACTCTGCCATGCAGGCCATTTTTGCCCAGTCTTTTCCTGATGGTGGAGGCATGAACGCTGACCTTAACTGAGGCAAGTGAGGCCTGCAGTTCTTTGGACGTTGTTGTGGGGTCTTTGTGACCTCTTGGATGAGTCGTCGCTGCGCTCTTGGGGTAATTTTGGGCGGCCGGCCACTCCTGGGAAGGTTCACCACTGTTCCATGTCTTCACCATTTGTGGATAATGGCTCTCACTGTGGTTCGCTGGATTCCCAAAGCTTTGGAAATGGCTTTATAACCCTTTCCAGACTGATAGATCTCAATTACTTTCTTTCGCAATTGTTCCTGAATTTCTTTGGGTCTCGGCATGATGTGTAGCTTTTAAGGATCTTCTGGTGGACCTTACTGTGTCAAGCAGCTCCTATTTAAGTGATGCCTTGATTGTGAACAGGTGTGGCAATAATCAGGCCTGGGTGTGGCTAGAGAAATTGAACTCAGGTGTGGACAACCACAGTTATAGTATGTTTTAACAAGGGGGCAATCACTTTTTCACACAGGGCCATGATGGTTTGGATTTTTTTTCACCTTTAATAATAAACACCTTCATTTACAAATTGCATTTTGTGTTTACTTGTGTTGTCCTTGACTATTGTTTAAATTGGTTTGATGTTCCGAAACACTTAAGTGTGACAAACATGCAAAGGAACAGGAAATGAGGAAGGGGGCAAACACTTTTTCACACCACTGTATTTTGAGTTCAAAAATATATTTTTCTCCCCCTTTAAATGTCATAATGTAAAGGAAAGTAGTATAGTTATTTAGTGAACTACTTTAAAAACTAAAATATCAAATAAATATTATAAATAATTTACAGGGAATAGCTGTCCCTCAATTTCATGTCACTGGTGTTACAATTTATAAAAAACACTATTTGGAAAATTTGCAACATCCTTGCTAATTTCTTCCTGGGTCAAAAGTTCATTGGAGGCGGGGCTGTTTTGAAAAGCACATGTTGAGTGTGCACTCTCTCTTCATCTTTTAGCAATTTGATAAATAATTTGATAAATTCATTAAGATGTGTCACTGGTGTTCTACAGATTATAGTAAGGGGAAAGGAAATTTGATTAAAATAATTGTTCTAATTGCATGATTAAGTGATTTATTTACAATTTAAGAAGTGTGGTTTGAGCTACTGTGGCAGCCATTTTAGATATGTCATCTTGTCTGCAGATTTGTCACTGGTGTTATCGTCACTGGTGTTACTGTTACTGCTAGTAACACCAGTGACATGACAATAACACCAGTGACAATGAATAACACCTCTAACTTTTTTCTCAACATAAGGTTTCATAAAAGCCTCAACAATAATATTAATAAAAGCATTTATTAGCATTTTATTACTGTTTCAACATTGTAAACATAATATGGCTTTCCTTGTGGCGGATATGGCGAAATTAAGTGCTGCTGAAAAGCAAAGACTCTACAGACAGCGCAGGGATGCTGACCCAGACTGCAGGGCAGCCTACCTTAAACAGAAACACCAGACTTACTTAAAGGATATAGAGAGTCAAAAAAGAAAGCGAGTGAATGATCTCACAGAAAGGGAAAAAAGACAGGAGCAAAAGAAATGGCGGGTCAAACAGGCAAAACACAGAGAGAGATTGAGAGCAGGAAAGACAGCGTTGACCCCCCCATCCACTCCAGACAGTCAACCTAGTACTTCAAGGTTAGAATTTGACAAAAGTACTTATCTGCAGAGTTACTTAAAGGGATGGTTTGCCCAAGTTACAAAATGACATATTTGCTTCCTTATCGTGTATGCAGTCTATGGACAAGGTATGACAGCAAGCCATGCTTTTGTTTATCTGGCCACTGTTTCAAATGCAAAGTTTTTACCATTTGTGGCACAAAACATATGCATGAGACATACCTTCTCCATGGACTGCTCACACAGTAAGGAAACCAATATGTAATTTGGGTGAACTATCCCTTTAAGTACGCCTACACAATATTTGTCACATGGCACGAGAATTGATATACACTGTTTTAACAAGCTGTTTTGTGTATAGGCAGGACAGAAATAAGATTTCATGGTTGTATTATGTTGCATGCATCTCACATTGGAAATCTAATACAATTATATATTACATCTTTTCTGCTTTACAGACAACAAATCCAAGGGCGGAGAGTAGAGAAGAACAGTTAGTACAGGAAATGTTCCATGAACATATGTTTTACTGCATACAAAATATTCGCATCAGTGCTGTTGGGAAAACAGTTTTAGTTTGCGTTCAATGTTAGTGTTTCTAATGTTCTAGTGGACATTGTGTTTTGAAAGTCATAGGCTTCATCTTTTGGTCTTAATCTGACCAATAACCTTCATTTTATTGTTCATATTAAATTAACACATTTGATGAAATCTGAAATTATTTGTAATGTTAAATATTACTAATAAATTGATAAAAATTTATTTTAAATAATCTTTTGTTATGTCACTGGTTTCACATTGCGTCACTGGTGTAACATTGTGTCACTGGTGTTACTGCATGGCAAATTGGTGTTCTGGCATCAGAGTGGCCCAGTTTCATAGAATATGTTTTTTGTATCTACCTAAATGTTGCTGCATTCATTAGTAGGCATTTTAAGGATGTGATCATTTAATTTTGATCACTCAACCTCAATTATTTCTGATATTACAACAAAAAACACAATGGTGAAAATAGAAAAATGTCACACAATAGAACTTTAAACATACCTGTTTAAAGTACATTATTACTAATCAAGACAATTTCTTAATATAACACTAACTTTTTCTATTTTTGATCATGTATGCAAATTAAATAGTCAAATTACATTATGGAAAGCCTGGTTTGTCATCTAAAATATAGGTAACACCAGTGACAAAAAGGCAGCACAAGCATTTTTTAATGTAATGAAGTAAAAAAATCAAAATACATTAAGCTGTCATTTAAGTTGATTGATAAAGTTAAGAGGTTAACTATTATCTGACTTTAAATTTTGTTATAAAAAAAAGAATTACATTTTTTAAAAGTTGTCTGTTCCAAAAGCCACCATTTTCATAGAATGACCCGCCTACTATCTGGATTTAGGCTGAATCCCATTTGTTTATCTTACCCCCACCCCTTGGCCCTCAAAACCAAGAGGTAAGGGCTAGGGGTGAAAACATACCCCTATGAAATGGTACACCACTTGGTGACATCACCATACAATATTGATCTCAAACTTCCAAGATGGCGTCTCTGTTGATTGTGTGGGTTTTGACAACAGTGTCATATGCATTTATATATGTTTTAGTTATGTTATGTTCACTTTGGTAGTGCAGAGGCAGATGTTATCTGTGTAATACTTATACATATGTGTACACACACACACACACACACACACGGTGTGTTGTATATCTGTTTCAGTTATCACCGTTTTGAATGTCATTGATGTTCAGAAAAACATTTTAACAAAATTCTGTCTTTATTGCCTGATAAATTAAACATAACAGGCAAAAACATTACATTAAATATATTATATTACAGAACCATTATCAACTATTAGAACCATACCTTACATGTCACACACATAAAAAGGCATTCAAATGTGTAAAACAAAAAAAAAGACACAAGACCACAAAAAAAACAAATTAACTACAGCTGTTCTGATATTCCAGACTAGTTTGAAGCCTGTTGGCCAGTAACCCCCCACAAATCATCAGTGTCCCTATCATAACCAACAATGATTACAATACAGTACCAATGCAATAATGAATGGGTACAACATGAACACATGATTTAAGAAACTTCTGCTCGTTTTCAGCCCCAAAGTGGACCAGCTGCGGAGTTTCCTCCTGGTCCCTGTCTGATACAGGACAGTATATATAGTATAAAGTGGACCAGCTGCTGGGTCCTCCGGTGTCCCTGTGTGATACAGGGCGGTATATGTAAAGCACGTAGCGATGTATCATAGACTGTTAATATTAATATATACAGTCTATGCGATGTATACAGTCCATTCAAGGCAGAGAAATGCGGGACTGTTATTCAAATCAACGTTAGCGATTAGCGATTAGCGTTAGCGCAAGCTAGCGATATTTTAAAAGATTCAATTAAGAACGTTGTTGCAAGTACATATCTACAGGACTGTTTAGACCACAAAACAAGACTGTCGTAACTTTTAAATCAATTATTTAAGCCGAAAATACTTACATTTATGTGTCTCTCTGGTCGATGCAGCAGCCATTGTTGCTTCTGTGTTTACAAGTCAGGTCACGTTGTCACTTGCTTTCAAGGGGTATACACCCCTTGATCTTTCCCCTAGCCCTCGGTCACAAAAAGGATTGGGACACCACTAGGTCCCGTGTGAACGCGCAAAAACGAGGGGAAGGGGTAAGATAGAGAAATGACATTCAGCCTTAATTCAAGATTCATCACACAGTGATCAGTTAAAGGTGCACTACTAATCAACACATTTGAGACATTGCTAGAAATTCCAGGGGTTGCTAACCATAAATCTATTCTGGATTACTACTACCATTGGGTTTCACCCATGAGAATTGAATGACCTCTGGGTTCCTATCCCTCCAAATGTCTATTAAGCTGTTTGAATTTAGGAAATCACATAGAATAGTATTCCAGTGGTTTGTATTGTATTTAGAAGGATATCTATCCTAACCATTCATCAGGTGTCAAATTTAAATCTCCACCAATTAAAATAAGTTCTTTATGATACTCCCTGCTCCTGGAGACAGTCAGAAACTCATTCCTCACTGGAATGGCCCATTTAAAATATTGGAGTGCCTTGGATCTGATGTGAATTCTCCTGGAATGACATATGGGATTCACTACCTCCTGGATCAGTCTGATAAGTCCCAGATTGTCCACTACAGTCGTCTCATGCTCCTGTGTCAGATCATGGACATGAGACACCTGGATGTGACTCTTTGCAACCTGACCTGACAATGCTGTCAGGTGCTTTGCCCTTTAAGCCTTCAAAGTTGGGAGCCATGGGGAGGTGCAATTTATCTGGCCACTACAGTATTCCCTCATTAGCCCTTCCTACTGGCCAGTCATAACCCCCAACACAGCCCCAATCCCTCTCTCCCGTCTCAGTCTTGGTCTGCCCCGCCCCCTCCCCTCTGGTCCTGTACGCCAGTCTGACACTGTCCCCTCTCAAATTGCTGGTTCTTCGCTACGCTCTGGGAACATCCAGTTAGACCTCCCAGATTCCTTGAGGACTATGTTCTGAAGTGACACAGTCGCTTTATTGTTATTGTTTACAGTTCCTTGTTTGCCTATGTATTTGATGGGAAATGGGGAGGTTTCTTTTGTGGGAGAGGGAGGAAATGTAAGGTTTAGAAGTTTATATTTGAAAGTTGTAAGGCTCAGAATTTATTGTAATTTATATTTGAGTTTATTTACTAGAAATGTATTTACAGTTACATATTTGTTACACAATTTGTTACATATTTACATTTTATATATTTAACTGGGTCAGAATATTCCATTGAATCTGATTCCCTCACGTTTACCTCGGTTTAGGTTCTTGCTTCTGATTGGTTAGTTCAGTCACATGGAAGATGGGGAACAAGGAAGTGTTGTTATAGGTGTTCAGTAAAAGTACGTTATTGAGAAAGTCATCGATCACAATTTCGCTTTTGTTTACTCCCATAAAGAGTGATCCACCACCACATATCGAACCCTCACGTACACTTATAGATCCTCGGTGATCCCTCCTCAATGCCAGCTATCAAATAAGGCAAGTGAGATCCAGCCATAGTAATGACCAGGCTCTCAAACGCTGTAGGCAGGTCTTATTTTACATCCATGCCTCCCACTCAAACCTTTCTAGAACTGCTTCTCAGATGAGCTGGCTGTCTCTATTTGCTTTGTGGCTCTGCCCATCAAGGAAGCATAGGCAAGTGCTTTTGGGAACAAAGACGCTGGCCGGCCTTTTTTTGGATGCCTCATCCCTTTAATAGATTAAGATGTGTGTATGATTTGTACTTTTCTGTGGTTTACATGCATTCATAGCCATTTTAATATTTTATAATTTATTTGTTGTACTGATTAAATTTCAACAGAAGAAAGTTATTGCGTCATGCCTAGGTTTACATTTATTGATTAGTAAAATTAAGAATTATGTTTAGACTAATGTCCTTTGTTATAAATTTGTTTGCTGTCGGACAAATAAGTTAACTAATACAAGTTTTGACTGGAACTCCTGCCTTTGCTCATCTGTCCTAACAGACAAACCATTGAGTTTATAATCCGAACCAGAAAAGGATTTATTGCCAATTAAGTAAGAGCAAGGAATGTGCCTTGGTATCCTAAAACAATGTCAGACTAAATATTCTTATATGTGAAACCTTTTTGAAATACCAGCCCCAGGTCATTGATATTTGTATTTAATTTTAAACCTGATGAGAACACTCTATACTTTTCAAAAATAAATGTTACCGCATTCTGTACACAGATTTTCTTGTTACATGGTTAGTTTAGTCTCTTTATTTTCCAATGATAGCGTTTGGGCAATATACACTATAAAGCATAAACATTGGCATCATGGTCAAATTGTAGATTTTTATTAAGACTCACTGAAAAACGTTACATCACAGAGGATTGTTAAATATATCCTTGTAAATAACCATCAATCAGCTGTAGTGTCAATGAATTCCAGATGTTTGTTTGGCATACTGTGGTGTATCTTGGTTTGGTGACCTTCTCATACAAACAGTCTTAAGGATTAGACAGAGCCAGGTCTATTTGGACACACACTGTGTTGGGATTAGTTAGCCCATGTTATGGCGGTTTCCATAACCTCTACGATTAGTGTCTTTCCAGTCATCCCAGTTTCTGGCTTTAAGCAGAGACTCCTCATCATCATTTTCAGCCTCTCTCTCTTTATCTTCTTCTTCCCTCTCCTTTGCATCAGTGTCTTCCACAGTGACTTTTCTGGGTATCCCCTGGTCAGGCAGCACTCGATTTCTGTGCTGTTCATACCAGTCATCTACTGTCATGGTGGGGAGGCTGGGGTAACCAGCCCCGAACACTTGAGCCTGTGAATGAAAAACATTTTATCACACACTGTTGCACAGTATGTTAAAGATAATACAACTAGTACTACTGCTCTGTACCCTGATTGGTACCTGCCACATTTAATAGAAATCTACTGTTTTAATGAACCCCTATTCACAGAGGTGTATTGGCGAGACAGCAAGATCCTACGGGAGTATGTCAGCTGCCATAAATGTTTTTATGGCAGAAACTAACAGGAAACCTGCAGTTTTTGATAAAAAAGCAGTAACGTTAACATGGATTTCGTTTATATTTATTTTTTATTACTTGTAAAAGCATTATAATTAAATGAAAGCCTACATAAAATGTGCGGAATTATTTTTACACTGATATGGCGTTTTCTGTCTACGTCCCCATCATTTTAGCTTTTCTTGGTCAGAACACTTATTTAGCCTACTTTAGTCACACACAATAAATGTGTCCATTCTCTCCTGTAACATATCAGTTTAGTGGATGACTGGGTCAGACTCTGGGCTCACATGCTGTGAAGCAGGGTTCAATTCTGAATTTTTTTTTTTTTACTCTCGAGATCCTCTGACAGCTCACTGGCAACTGCCTGACGATTGTCAGAGAGGCATCGCTCAGTAGTCAGCGCATCAACGAATCTGTGGCAGGAGCCAAACTCTGGCAGGCAGTCTGTGGCACTCGTCGTTTTGAGTGTAAGCGGTTTTTCAAAATACAATTTCAGATTCACATCCCTGAATTAGTGTGCGTGCGTGTAAGTGGTTGGTCACTCTGCTTGAATGTCACAAAAAAGTGGCAAAAATCAGCAAATAGCAATCTGTAAAAAATGGTGGCTGGCCAGGTGATAGACTTAGACTTCTCTTTATTAACCAAGGAAGATAGGTTATAGATTTGAATAGGGTAGACAGCAATCAGTTTTTGGCAGATGATGACTTTTTGGCATGATACTGGTAGCCCACTGCAAAGACATCCTTGACTAAGAGCCATGAAGCCCCGCCTCTAAAGCTGCACACAGGTCTCAGTATTTGTCAACTTTACGACGTGCTGCGTGTGATGCAAGTCTTTTGAATAACAAACATATCTACACAGGAGGTTCCTCAATTGATAGTTAGATCCATTGAGTACTATGTTACCATTAATGATTGTCAGCAACTCTTCTTTTACATCAATAGCCGCAGAGATTTCAAGCTTTCTAAAAAAGCATGTCAGATTCTAGATTCTGATTCTAGTCAGCCTGTGGTGTTGGCTAGATTAATATAAATTACGTTTATCAGTTCTTTTTGACAGTGACATTCCCAGCAGCTCTTTTTGCTAGTTTTGTCAATGAATGAATCATGAATCATGCGTCTGGCTCAGAACGAGCTGGCCCACAGTCTCACCTGTACAGCGTCCTTGGTGAGAATAAAGGGTTTCATGGGAGGCCTGAATGGCTGAGGCGGCTGCTTGGCAGCACCATGCTTTAAACCGTCCATCTTCTTGAGTATCTCCACCTCCTGGTCAATGCTTTCTATTTCATCCAGACACACAGTGACCCATCTCCGAACATTCAGAAGGTAAAAATCTCTGCTGACTTCATCGTCGGCCTGTCCACTGTCCACAGCTCTCCGTACATCTGCCAGTCTGGCTTCCAGCTCCTTCTTGTGACGGTATCGCTCGACCTTAGCTTGTCTCTGTGCTGCCATGGAAACCAAGTCTGACGGACAGGGGGCCGACTGGAATAAGAAGCACACATTATTTAGAGTGAGGGACAACCTCAACTTGTCAGACAGGCAATAGGGCATAGTGAAAAGCTAGTGCTGCCTGCCTGTGACAGATGGAGTCTAACATTAACCCATACTGTGATAGCTTTCCCCTTGCCGTTTATACACTGCGTGTAGTTTTGTAACGTGTAAACGCACTTGCAACCGCTTTACCGGCCTTGCTGTGACTTTAAAAAAGTCTACGTTGTTTTGCAGTTCTGCGTTTAGGCGGTCGGAGCTACGCTCTCTGTTAAAACGCAGACGTCAGATATGATCCCGCTGAAATTTGGCACCATTTCATTTAAAGTGAATGCGTACAGACGTTATTTGTTCGGTACCCAACCCTAGTAAAAAGTGGCACAAAACGTGAAGTAACATGGCATTTTTGACGGCCTTACTATATACAAAAACTCACAAAAATTGACGCTCACATAAACACCGTTGGGCTTTGCGAAACTGTACAGAGATTTGACCCATACCTGTAAGAGGGCTCCATAGCGCTAATGTGTGGAAGGCCTTAACTTGGACATGGTTGGCCCGTTCTTCACCAGATTTAATACTAATATTGCTCTAATCATTGCAGACATATTTCCCATTTACCTTCATTTGCTCTGCCCAACCAGAAAGCGGACATTTTTAATTATGCATTTTTCATGTGTTTTACAATCTTTCAAACTCATCCTAGACCGTGATTTTAATCTTCTTGAATCTTTGCAGGTAGTATCTGTGGACTGTCATGATGAAAAGTTATCCAAAGAATTTTGTATATACATACATACACTACCGTTCAAAAGTTTGGGGTCACCCAAACAATTTTGTGTTATCCTGAAAAGTCACACTTATTCACCACCATACGTTGTGAAATAAATAGAAAATAGAGTCAAGACATTGACAAGGTTAGAAATAATGATTTGTATTTGAAATAAGATTTTTTTTACATCAAACTTTGCTTTCGTCAAAGAATCCTCCATTTGCAGCAATTACAGCATTGCAGACCTTTGGCATTCTAGCTGTTAATTTGTTGAGGTAATCTGGAGAAATTGCACCCCACGCTTCCAGAAGCAGCTCCCACAAGTTGGATTGGCACTTCTTGCGTACCATACGGTCAAGCTGCTCCCAAAACAGCTCAATGGGGTTCAGATCTGGTGACTGCGCTGGCCACTCCATTCCGATAGAATACCAGCTGCCTGCTTCTGCTCTAAATAGTTCTTGCACAATTTGGAGGTGTGTTTAGGGTCATTGTCCTGTTGTAGGATGAAATTGGCTCCAATCAAGCGCTGTCCACTGGGTATGGCATGGCGTTGCAAAATGGAGTGATAGCCTTCCTTATTCAGAATCCCTTTTACCCTGTACAAATCTCCCACCTTACCAGCACCAAAGCAACCCCAGACCATCATATTACCTCCACCATGCTTAACAGATGGCGTCAGGCATTCTTCCAGCATCTTTTCATTTGTTCTGCGTCTCACAAACGTTCTTCTTTGTGATCCAAACACCTCAAACTTGGATTCATCTGTCCACAACACTTTTTTCCAGTCTTCCTCTGTCCAATGTCTGTGTTCTTTTGCCCATCTTAATCTTTTATTGGCCAGTCTCAGATATGGCTTTTTCTTTGCCACTCTGCCCTGAAGCCCAGAATCCCGCAGCCGCCTCTTCACTGTACATGTTGACACTGGTGTTTTGCGGGTACTATTTAATGAAGATGCCAGTTGGGGACCTGTGAGGCGTCTGTTTCTCAAGCTAGAGACTCTAATTATCGTCTTGCTCAGTTGTGCAACGCGGCCTCCCACTTCTTTTTCTACTCTGGTTAGAGCCTGTTTGTGCTGTCTTCTGAAGGGAGTAGTACACACCGTTGTAGGAAATCTTCAATTTCTTAGCAATGTCTCGCATGGAATAGCCTTCATTTCTAAGGACAAGAATAGACTGTCGAGTTTCAGATGAAAGTTCTCTATTTCTGGCCATTTTGAGCGTTTAATTGACCCCACAAATGTGATGCTCCAGAAACTCAATCTGCTCAAAGGAAGGTCAGTTTTGTAGCTTCTGTAACGACCTAAACTGTTTTCAGATGTGTGAACATGATTGCACAAGGGTTTTCTAATCATCAATTAGCCTTCTGAGCCAATGAGCAAACACATTGTACCATTAGAACACTGGAGTGATAGTTGCTGGAAATGGGCCTCTATACACCTATGTACATATTGCACCAAAAACCAGACATTTGCAGCTAGAATAGTCATTTACCACATTAGCAATGTATAGAGTGTATTTCTTCAAAGTTAAGACTAGTTTAAAGTTATCTTCATTGAAAAGTACAGTGCTTTTCCTTCAAAAATAAGGACATTTCAATGTGACCCCAAACTTTTGAACGGTAGTGTATATATACATATATACACACACACACACACACACACACACACACACATATATACACACACACACACACATATATATATACATAGATATACACACACACACACACACACACACATATATACATACATACATACATACATATATATATATACACTCACCGGCCACTTTATTAGGTACACCTGTCCAACTGCTCGTTAACACTTAATTTCTAAGCAGCCAATCACATGGCGGCAACTCAGTGCATTTAGGCATGTAGACATGGTCAAGAGAATCTCCTGCAGTTCAAACCGAGCATCAGTATGGGGAACAAAGGTGATTTGAGTGACTTTGAACGTGGCATGATTGTTGGTGCCAGAAGGGCTGGTCTGAGTATTACAGAAACTGCTAATCTACTGGGATTTTCACACACAACCATCTCTAGGGTTTACAGAGAATGGTCCGAAAAAGAAAAAACATCCAGTGAGCGGCAGTTCTGTGGGCGGAAATGCCTTGTTGATGCCAGAGGTCAGAGGAGAATGGCCAGACTGGTTCGAGCTGATAGAAGGGCAACAGTGACTCAAATAACCACCCGTTACAACCAAGGTGGGCAGAAGAGCATCTCTGAACGCACAGTACGTCGAACTTTGAGGCAGATGGGCTACAGCAGCAGAAGACCACATCGGGTGCCACTCCTTTCAGCTAAGAACAGGAAACTGAGACTACAATTTGCACAAGCTCATCGAAATTGGACAATAGAAGATTGGAAAAACGTTGCCTGGTCTGATGAGTCTCGATTTCTGCTGCGACAGTCGGATGGTAGGGTCAGAATTTGGCGTCTACAACATGAAAGCATGGATCCATCCTGCCTTGTATCAACGGTTCAGGCTGGTGGTGGTGGTGTCATGGTGTGGGGAATATTTTCTTGGCACTCTTTGGGCCCCTTGGTACCAATTGAGCATCGTTGCAACGCCACAGCCTACCTGAGTATTGTTGCTGACCATGTCCATCCCTTTATGACCATAATGTACCCAACTTCTGATGGCTACTTTCAGCAGGATAATGCGCCATGTCATAAAGCTGGAATCATCACAGACTGGTTTCTTGAACATGACAATGAGTTCGCTGTACTCAAATGGCCTCCACAGTCACCAGATCTCAATCCAATAGAGCATCTTTGGGATGTGGTGGAACGGGAGATTCGCATCATGGATGTGCAGCCGACAAATCTGCGGCAACTGTGTGATGCCATCATGTCAATATGGACCAAACTCCCTGAGGAATGCTTCCAGCACCTTGTTGAATCTATGCCACGAAGAATTGAGGCAGTTCTGAAGGCAAAAGGGGGTCCAACCCGTTACTAGCATGGGGTACCTAATAAAGTGGCCGGTGAGTGTATATACACATATATACACACACACAATATATATATACACACACATACACACACACACACAATATATATATACACACACATACACACACACATATATACACACACACACACACACATATACACTCACCGGCCACTTTATTAGGTACCCCATGCTAGTAACGGGTTGGACCCCCTTTTGCCTTCAGAACTGCCTCAATTCTTCGTGGCATAGATTCAACAAGGTGCTGGAAGCATTCCTCAGGGAGTTTGGTCCATATTGACATGATGGCATCACACAGTTGCCGCAGATTTGTCGGCTGCACATCCATGATGCGAATCTCCCGTTCCACCACATCCCAAAGATGCTCTATTGGATTGAGATCTGGTGACTGTGGAGGCCATTTGAGTACAGCGAACTCATTGTCATGTTCAAGAAACCAGTCTGTGATGATTCCAGCTTTATGACATGGCGCATTATCCTGCTGAAAGTAGCCATCAGAAGTTGGGTACATTATGGTCATAAAGGGATGGACATGGTCAGCAACAATACTCAGGTAGGCTGTGGCGTTGCAACGATGCTCAATTGGTACCAAGGGGCCCAAAGAGTGCCAAGAAAATATTCCCCACACCATGACACCACCACCACCAGCCTGAACCGTTGATACAAGGCAGGATGGATCCATGCTTTCATGTTGTAGACGCCAAATTCTGACCCTACCATCCGACTGTCGCAGCAGAAATCGAGACTCATCAGACCAGGCAACGTTTTTCCAATCTTCTATTGTCCAATTTCGATGAGCTTGTGCAAATTGTAGTCTCAGTTTCCTGTTCTTAGCTGAAAGGAGTGGCACCCGATGTGGTCTTCTGCTGCTGTAGCCCATCTGCCTCAAAGTTCGACGTACTGTGCGTTCAGAGATGCTCTTCTGCCCACCTTGGTTGTAACGGGTGGTTATTTGAGTCACTGTTGCCCTTCTATCAGCTCGAACCAGTCTGGCCATTCTCCTCTGACCTCTGGCATCAACAAGGCATTTCCGCCCACAGAACTGCCGCTCACTGGATGTTTTTCTTTTCGGACCATTCTCTGTAAACCCTAGAGATGGTTGTGCGTGAAAATCCCAGTAGATTAGCAGTTTCTGAAATACTCAGACCAGCCCTTCTGGCACCAACAATCATGCCACGTTCAAAGTCACTCAAATCACCTTTCTTCCCCATACTGATGCTCGGTTTGAACTGCAGGAGATTCTCTTGACCATGTCTACATGCCTAAATGCACTGAGTTGCCGCCATGTGATTGGCTGCTTAGAAATTAAGTGTTAACGAGCAGTTGGACAGGTGTACCTAATAAAGTGGCCGGTGAGTGTACATATACACACACATACATACATACATACATACACAATGGCAACAGTTATTACAACTTAAAATAAAACGGTTGTTACATGTGCAAATAAAATGTCCTTTTGTTCTTAGCTTTGTGTCCTGTCCTTAAATGAGTGCTTTCAACAGCACCACAGTCTGAGTGCTTTTAACAACATGAGAGTTGACGCTCCCTTTTTGGTAAAAGTGCCTGACCAGAGCACTTTCCTCATCTTCTTAGTCTGTAAAAGCTCTTTTATGCTGCTTATTTCCAGCCTTAGTCGTTTTTCAGTGACCCGCTTTGTTGACTTGAGAGCATCAAACAGAGAGTGATTGTCTGTCACACAGACCAACGTAGAAGCAGTTTGTTTTTTGCATTTGCATTTCCACTTGTGAGCTCAGAAAAGAGGGTAGCCAGAAAAATAGCATTGTCTATTTCATCTGACATGGCCGGTTTCCCCTGCCAGAGTACTCCTCACAACACGTCTAATTCTCTTAGATTGCCAACAGCGGGGAGAAAACTACTCTCCTTCTCCCATAAGTCCAATCAATGTACCCCCATCAGGGAGATTTCCATGGTTAAGCCACTTTCTTTATTTGAGTTATTTCTTTTCAGCATTTTACAGCACTTAGCAAACATTTTGTGGCAATGTCCTGTAGGTGGCAGCTGTGCTCATATATATATTTTTCTTTCTGAGCCTGCTGCAGAGGGAGAAAACAAGATTAGTTAGCTCTCTTCTAAGGATTTTATCTGCTGAATATAGGTAAACTCATGGGTCTTGTGAAACAGTTTAAACGGTTTATTTGTTCTTTGTGTTTAAAACGAGTAAATCTTACTGTATAATTATACTGAGTAATAGACACATTGAGACTGGCTGTCATGCCAGTTCTGGAGATAGCACAAATGTCTTGGATATATGTACATATATTCTGAACGGTTTAATATTCAATGTTGATGTATATTGTTAATTAAGACAGACTTTATGTGACCAGTGTTACACATAGACAGTTAAAGAAATGGATCAACAGATCCTGTTGCTCTGGACAGAGACCAGTGAACGATATTTGAAGCACTTTTCCAGTGAGTGCTGAGCATTACTGCGCAGCCTCCAACTGAGCTTGACGACGTAGATGTGACGTGAGCAACCTGTCTGAAAGTTTTAAGTTTTCTGGTAGCTGTCCCAAGAGAAATCTCAATAATTCCCAATCTTGCAGAGATGGAGAGCGTAGGTATATGTTAGGAGATAACATAGGCACAGGCTAATTATTGCTCACTAAATTGTTAGTTAACATTAGAAATCAAACCGTACAGTAAGTCGAAACTGCCTGCGAGCTTCTCCTGACAACATAAGTCGCTTGGTTATGACACAATCATTTGCCTATTTTTACAAAAACGTCAGCTACGGAGCCATAACGTGAGATACAAGATAATGGAGCCTTTTATACATTGTGTTTCTTTAGAAATAAATAATGGATAAATAGAGTCTTGACAGAGACACTGACAAATGAATGTGAAATAGAAGCAAAGCAATAAAAATGTTTATTTCCTGGTTAGTAGGGAGTAGGTCCTAAAAGGCCACGCCCACACCACATCTGCCTCTATCTCCAGTTAACTCAAAAAACAGTTAAACCGTAACACCGGCCCAGCGCCGCATTGATATGAGCCACGTTTGATCTTCAACACGTAAGCCCATTACACAAAACAAAAACGGGACCTTTGTTCCATCGGATTTTCAATGATTATGCACATTATAAAAATGCGCCCGTATACTCGCTGGTGGGTTAAAACGGAAACATGAACAAAAAAAAAAAGATAAAAAATGTGATAACGAAGCTCATAATAGTTTGGTTTAAACCAAAAACGGATTATACGTCAGTACCCTGACCTTTGAACACACTTCTCTTATGAAGCAATTTTGTTGTAACTTATGGTAACGTTAGTGCTATTGTTTTGCTAGGCCACTTACCATGGCTGTTGAGTTTCCATTTTCTGATTCTTCGTCAGGACTTGTGCTTTCATTGTTTGGCAGTTCAAACTGTGATGTGTTATACTCTTTACACCTCTTCAAAAAATCCATAAAGTAAGCCCTGGCTGTTTGGACTATCTCTAGTCGTTTGTCTCGGCTGGTCTGCTTCATGGTCAGAGCTCCTACCAGAGCAGGCAGCAGCAGGTATTTCAGGTCTGCCGTGGCTATCTCATCAAGCTCTTCATTGCGGCTGAACAGGTCGAGTTGGGCCACCATTCTAGACGCTTCTTCCAACATACTGATACCACGTTTAACTTTGACCTGGATACTGTTAGAGCCAAGTGGTTCGTTTGCTATGTCTACCTCCTCAAATATCTTCCACCCACGATCTAGCAAGTCACATAATTTAGAAGGCTCTACACCTGAAACATCGTTGGTGTTTTCACATTCCGCCATCTTCTCATATCTTTCTTCTTCTTTTTTCCTTCTTCTAGCTTTCTGGCAGACTACTTGCCTTGCAGCACATTGCTGCCTCCCACAGGTCAGTCTCGGTATCATTCGATCCGGAGGTATTGCCATTCTCAGAAGGAAGGGGAGGGGGGGAGACTTTTTTTAACAGATTTTGTAACACAGTATTATTACAATACAGAAACATAACAGTAGGCAGTATTTGAACAGTGTGCACATAAATATAGCCTACAGCTTATATCAACAGCTTTTCAAAATACAAAATTTGAAACTGAAATATAAGGCGGTTTTTCCTTTTCATGGTCCTAAGGGGAAGAGAGATATTTAAAATATGCACTGATATTCATTTTCTATTTTATATAACAACTGTTAATATTATTATTTACATTCTATGCTTTGGAACCCTACTTTTATTTCAAAATGTAATTTATTTATTTCCCTCTCCCTGTCTCCCTCCGACTCTTCGTCTCTAGTACCGGCATTATGCAACAGAAACTCTTTCAACTGATCTAGTGTCATAATAGTGTCCTCTATAACATATTAAAAGTCTCAAGAAATCTAAGTGGTGGAAAGTATTGAAAAATACTGAAATTGCAGATGCCAGTTTCCCCTTTCAGCTATGTAAAGAGACACTACATGTGAATAGGGAAAATATTTTAACTAGATATCACCATTAAACTTCCCCAATTGGGGGCGACCTCTAGCTTGCCCAGTAAGAGTGTGCACCCCATGTAGACTGTTTGCAGTTGCTGGGGTTTGAATCCGACCTGCGGCCCTTTGCTGTGTGTCATCCCCCATCTCTCTTCCACCTTTCCTTTCTACCCACTGTCACAATTAAATAAAGGGAAAAAAGAACTTCCCTAGTGATTATTTACATTTAGACATTAATCTCTTGTATTACAAGTTTTCTGAACGTGCATGGTTAATTTTGCAAATATATGTTCATAGAGGAGACTTTTATTTGTCAAAGAAGGAACTTCAGAGGTATAATCATCATTAAATGGACATCTTTGACCTGTCAAACATACAGTCTCCCCCTCCCTCCTCCACTCCTGTGTGAAAATCAATTTAACAACACGTACTGTCACAGGAGGAGGAGAAGAAAAGCAGAGGATAAGAAGAGAATAGAAAGAAAGGAGAGGAGATGAAGAAAGGAGAAGAGGTGTTATTTGTCAGCTAACATGATGTCATGATGGACTAACTGACCAACTGACTGACTCCTAACTGACTTCAGGCTTCAACACCAAAAACGTTTTTTGCTTAATCTTTAATACTGTGACAAATATGACACCCCGCTGATCATCCTGTGCATCTATGGTGTGTGTTGTGTAAGAAATGTGAGGACAATAGCTGTCCAAAAAGGGCCTGTTTCTCCTCTCCTACGGGTATTTCTTGTATGATTTAATACAGAAGGCAGTAATGCAGTTGGCTCATGTGAAGTCTGTTTGCCTCCATAACCACATTGTTAGGACACAACATTCCCTACATTTTGATGTAAAAGTGAGTAAATGCGCTGCAAATACACACAACACAACCAAATATGGGGCAGCTGTGGCTCAGTGGTAGTTGCCTGCCAATTGGAAGGTTGGTGGTTCAATCCCTGCAGTCCCATGTCGAAGTGGCTCTGATAAAGTTGACAGTTTGTGTTACAGTGTTCATCACATGATCCATTTTTAGGACTTTAGCACTCAGCGATTCCTGGTGTATGATGCAGTGATATGCTGTCAACTCACCGGCACAGTTCTCCTCCCGAATCTTTGAGCGCATCCACCAGTCCATTTTTTTCACCACACATCGCAGGTGTGCCATCTGTTGTAAGTCCAACCAGTTTTTCCCATGGCAGTCTCATGTCGGTTACACTTTGAACTACATTTCCAAAAATGTCTTCTCCTTTCGTTGTCCCGTGCATCGATTTAATGTCCAGTATTTCCTCTGTTACGCACAAATTGGAATCCACTCCACGGATGAATATCGCCAGCTGTGCAGTGTCAGTCGCGTCAGTAGTTTCATCCACGGCAAGGGAGTATGCAACAAAATCTTTTGCTCTTTCAATCAACTGTGTTTTCAAATCAGTCGCCATCTCACAAACCCGATTAGCAACAGTGTTTCTGCTGAGGCTTACATTTGCAAACGCTCGCGTTTATCTGGACAAACGACGTCGCACACTTTCATCATACAATTCTTCACGAATTCCCCCTCGGTGAACGGCCATCCTGATTTGGCGATCTCTTCGGCCACAATGAAACTTGCTTTCACAGCAGCTTCACTTTGTGATTTTGCTTTGGTGAAAAA
Source organism: Percina caprodes (assembly GCA_013375575.1). Taxonomy (NCBI): domain Eukaryota; kingdom Metazoa; phylum Chordata; class Actinopteri; order Perciformes; family Percidae; genus Percina; species Percina caprodes. The sequence goes on along the minus strand of JABXJD010000777.1, from coordinate 9,896 downwards.
CGTCTGCTGGGATGTCAAATTTTTCTTCAACTCCTCTACCTTTTGTAGCTTCTGTCCTGCGCTCAGGTTTTTGAACTTGTCCTCATGTTTTGTCTCGTAGTGCCGACTTAGGTTATACTACTTCATTACAGCGACGTTACTCCCGCAAAGGAGACACACTGATTTACCTGCAATTTCAGTAAACATATACTCATTCTCCCACCGGCTTTGAAAGCTTCGGTTTTCAGAATAAATTTTTCTCTTGGCCATTGTTGGGGTCTAGCTTTGATTTGATATTAGCGTTGTAGGCTATAGGCTACATCAACAGACCGCGAACTTGAACCGCGGCTTGCCGTTGGCGGCAGATGCACTACATCATGGGATTTGTAGTGTGTGTGTTATTGGGGCGTCATGTCACAGGGCCATTAAAAACAGATATATAAAATGATCACGCGTTGAGTTTGACACATATGATCTAAACCATCAACCTGCCTCTTAGACCCCATCCCGACTAGGTTACTTAAAGAAGTTCTACCCTTAGTCAACACTTCTCTACTTGATATAACCAATCTGTCTTTATTAACAGGCTATGTACCACAGGACTTTAAAGTAGCTGTAATTAAACCTCTTCTGAAAAAGCCCAACCTTGATCCAGATGTTTTAGCCAACTATAGACCTATATCCAACCTTGATCCAGATGTTTTAGCCAACTATAGACCTATATCCAACCTTCCATTTCTCTCTAAGATTATTGAGAAAGCAGTCGCCAAACAGCTGTGGGAGCATAGCACATCATAGCACAGAGACAGCACTTGTGAAAATTACTAATGACCTCCTAATTGCATCAGACAAAGGATTTATCTCTGTGCTGGTGTTATTAGATCTTGGTGCTGCATTTGATACCATTGACCATCATATCTTATTACAGAGATTGGAACATTTAATTGCCATTAAAGGGATTGCTCTAAGCTGGTTTAAGTCGTATTTATCAGATCGATCTCAGTTTGTTCACGTTAACAATAAATCCTCCGTGCATGCCAAAGTTAGTCATGAAGTCCCACAAGGATCTGTGCTCGGTCCAATCCTGTTTACTTTATATATGCTTCCTTTAGGCAATATTATTAGGAGACACTCCATAAACTTTCATTGTTATGCAGATGATACTCAATTATATCTATTGATCAACCCGGATGAAACTAATCAGTTAGCTAAACTTCAAATGTGCCTTCAAGATATTAAAACCTGGATGAGATGTAATTTTCTAATGTTAAACTCAGATAAAACTGATGTTATTGTTCTGGGGCCCAATCACCTCCGTGACGCATTATCCAGTTACTCTGGATGGCATCACCCTGGCCTCCAGCACCACTGTGAGGAATCTTGGAGTTATCTTTGATCAGGACATGTCCTTTAATTCCCACATAAAGCAAATTTCAAGGATTGCCTTTTTTCACCTACGTAATATTGCAAAAATCAGGAATATCCTGTCTAAAAATGATGCAGAAAAACTAGTCCATGCATTTGTTACTTCTAGGCTGAATTACTGCAATTCTTTATTATCAGGCTGCTTGAAAAAGTCCATAAAGACACTTCAGCTGGTCCAGAATGCTGCAGCACGTGTTCTGACAGGAACCATGAAAAGAGATCACATCTCTCCTGTTTTAGCTTATCTGCATTTGCTTCCTGTAAAATCCAGAATAGAATTTAAAATCCTTCTTCTCAACTACAAAGCTCTTCATGGTCAGGCACCATCTTATCTTAAAGAGCTCATAGTACCTTACAACCCTACAAGAGCACTACGCTCCCAGAATGCAGGGTTACTTGTGGTTTCTAGAGTCTCTAAAAGTAGAATGGGAGCCAGAGCGTTCAGCTATCAGGCTCCTCTCCTGTGGAACCAGGTTCCAGTTTGGGTTTGGGAGGCAGACACCGTCCCCACATTTAAGAGTAGGCTTAAGACTTTCCTCTTTGATAAAGCTTATAGTTAGGGCTGGCTGGAGTCCTGAACCATCCATTAGTTACGCCGCTATAGGCAAAGAGATAACTGTCTCTCTCGCTCTCTCTCTCTCTCTCTCTCTCTCTCTCTCTCTCTCGTCCACCTCCTCTAGACAGAGGGATGGATCTCTCTCTCTAGCTATCTCTCTCTCACCCACCTCCTCTAGACAGAGGGATGGATCTCTCTCTCTCTCTCTCTCTCTCTCTCTCTCTCGTCCACCTCCTTTAGACAGAGGGATGGATCTTGCTCTCTCTCTCTCTCTCTCTCTCTCTCGTCCACCTCCTCTAGACAGAGGGATGGATCTCTCTCTCTCTCTCTCTCTCTCTCTCTTCCCATCTCCTCTAGACAGAGGGATGGATCTCTCTCTCTCTCTCTCTCTTCCCATCTCCTCTAGACAGAGGGATGGGATCCGGTTGGGGAGAGTTCTAGCCTGACCAGGCTCCTCTCTTTACCCTGTCTCTCCTATTTAAGCTGTAATAGTTTTAGACAGCTGGGGGACTTCCTTTGACACACAGAGTTCCTCTCTCCTCTATCTTTCTATCTTTCCATTTGTGTGCATCCATGTCCCGGAAATGCTTGTTACTAACCTAGCTCTGGGGAGTCATTCCCCAGAGTCCTTATGTTCTTTTTCACCCAGCATGTTTCCTTGGATCAGGGAGGCTCCAAAATCATGGTAGCAGCTGTCGCCATGATCCCGCTACATTTCCTGCAATGTCATGTTACATCCTGCTACGCTCTGCTGTGCCCTGCTACGTCCTGCTGTGCCTTGTAACGCCGCACAGTGCCCTGCTATGCCATTAACTACTACAAAGAACTACTACAAACTAATATTTTTTGTGACTGTTGCCACTCTTCATTCTAACCCCAACCGGTCGTCAGACACCGCCTACCAAAAGCCTGGGTCTGTCCAAGGTTTCTGCCTACAAGGAAGTTTTTCCTCGCCACTGTCGCACTGTTGCTTGCTCTGGAGGAAACTACTAGAACTGTTGGGTCCTTGTAAATTCTGGAGTGTGGTCTAGACCTGCTCTATCTGTAAAGTGTCTCGAGATAATGCTTGTTATGAATTGATACTATAAATAAAATTGAATTGAATTATTATTATTATTTTATTATATCTCCAACATAGACTTAATTACAGTCTATGATCTGAAAGCAGTTGTACACCATTTCACAACGGTGTGCACCGTTCTGAGATTGAACCAAGAGTAAGCCGCGTTTCTCCTATGGCGCCATTTTGATGCTAACAACCCTTCATCTGCCGTTAGCATTCCATTGACTACCATTCATTTTGAGAATAACTTTCCATCTGAAGCGTTAAAGACTCTATTTGTCCATTGTTTATTTCTAAAGACATAAAACAATGTATAAAAGCTCCATTACCTTGTATCTCACGTTTTGGCTCCGTAGCAGAAGTTTTTGTAAAAATAGGCTAACGATTGTCTCATAACCACGCAACATACTGTTGCATAGTAGAGGAATTACCGTACAAGACAAGCTTGCAGGCAGTTTGGACTTACATTAGCTATTTAGGTTTAATTACTAATGTTAACTAGTATTTTAGTTAGCAGTAATTAGCCTGTGCCTATGTTATCTCCTAACATATACCCAAGCTCTCCATCTCTGCAAGATTCGCAATGATTGAGATTCTCTTGGCACAGCTACCAGAAGCTTTACAACTTTCAGACACGTTGCTCACGTCACATCTACGTCTTCAAGCTCAGTTGGAGGCTGTGCAGTAACATTCATGTTATGAGTTTGTGTTGAACCCGGACACAGAACGACCACAAGAGGGAGTGTGAATAAAATGAGCAGGTTTAATACTGGGGAAAACAGTATTAATAACAAACAAACTGATGGGTAGTTTTAATAATTACCCTGGGTTCGTTAACCAAACTTTGTTTCCAGTACTCAACAGAAGACAGGAGACAAAATACAAGTGTACTTGCTGCAAGGGAAGCCTCTATGTTACCTCTGACACCTCAGAGCAACTTCAGAGCAACTTGAAAATCTTCCCTGAGAGCAGTCTTTTTATTCAAAAGTGAAGCTGGTTACATTGTCAGATTTACGACGTGGGAGTGCTTTCTGATTGGATATTTGTGCTGAGCAGAAACAGTGCAATGCATCGAAGGTCACTTGTCTGCTTCTGCTCATGTGAGAGATACATACACATAAAAACTAAAGGTACACACAAAAATGTACACACAGAAACTAAGGCCTGAGTTCCTGTGCTAGGTACGAAGGTTTCAATCACATATAATTGGAGAAACGGTTAAGATAAAAGGACAGGAAGTAATTAATCAAATGATAACATAATCAAACCATATATAAACTCACATCACACAACTAGTAGCTCTAAGCATAACAAGGTTTTCTAACTTATGTTTAAACAAACATAACAAGATCTCTAACACAAACAAAACAAACAAACAATCTTGACACGGGAGGTGATGTGGGTGGATCCTCGTAGGAGCCCTCTGGCGGCCGATGAAAACAAAGACAGACAAATAGGGAAAACAACATAGAACACAGCAGACCCACAACAGAGCCCCTCAAGGGACGCCTCCGGCGGCCCAAGCGACCAGGATGGGCCCGGTGAAAGTCAGACACCAAAGTAGGGTCCAGAATGAACCGACGTGGAATCCAAGACCTCTCCTCGGGGCCATAACCCTCCCAGTCGACCAGGTATTGAAGACCCCGCCCACGCCGCCGGACGTCCAGCAGGCGGCTGACAGTGTACGCGGGATGGTCATCAATCAACCTGACAGGCGGCGGAGGGTCAGCAGGGGGACAGAGGGGACTGGGGGTCACCGGCTTCACCTGGGAGACATGGAATGTAGGATGAATCCTCAAAGCCGCAGGCAGCTTCAACCTCACGGCCGTGGGGCTAATGACGGCCTCAATGACAAACGGCCCCAGGAACCGAAGGGAGAGCTTCCGTGACTCAGTCCAAAGGGGCACATTCTGCGAAGACAACCAGACCTCCTGGCCTGTTGGTACTGGGGAGCCGGAGCCCTGTGCCTGTCCGCCACAGCCTTAGTCCGCTCCGTAGTCCGCAGAAGGGTCTCCCGCGCCTCGGCCCAAACCCGGAGGCAGCAACGAAGGTGCTCCTGCACAGAGGGCACCGCCAAATCCTTCTCCTGGGCAGGGAACAAAGGCGGTTGATAGCCCAGGGCCACCTCAAAGGGGGAGAGACCGGTGGCCGAGGAAGTGAGGGAATTATGGGCGTACTCCACCCAAGGCAGGTGAGATGCCCAGGTGGTTGGATCCTGAGCGGCCACACAGTGAAGCGAGGCGTCCGAGTCCTGGTTAGCCCTCTCTGTCTGACCGTTGGACTGCGGGTGGAACCCCGAGGAAAGGCTAACGGTGGCACCTAGGGAAGAGAAGAACTCTTTCCACACACGGGAAATAATCTGTGGGCCTTGATCAGAAACAATATCCACAGGTATTCCGTGGGGACGGAATACATGTTGGACTAAGAGGCCAGCCGTTTCACTGGCCGTGGGTAATTTAGGTAATGCCACATAGTGAACAGATTTAGAGAATCTATCCACGATAGTAAGTATTGTGTCATTACCTTCAGACAGAGGCAGGCCCATGACGAAGTCCAATGCCACGTGGGACCACGGGCGACTGGGGACCAGGAGTGGTTGCAGCAGGCCAGCAGGTTGACGGTGGGAGGCCTTACCCCCGAGCGCAGACCGAGCAGGCAGCAACGTAGGCTCGGACATCTGCCTCCACTGACGGCCACCAGAAGTAGCGCCTCAACAGGGTCAGTGTGCGACGTATCCCCGGGTGACAGGCAAAACGCGAGGTGTGAACCCACTGAAGTACCTGCGCCCGCACAGGTTGTGGAACGAAGAGTCTGTCAGGAGGGCCGTCTCCGGGACCAGGATCCGTGGCAAGAGCCGCCTTGACCAGCGACTCGATCTCCCAACAGACTGCGGCCACCACACAGGAGGATGGGAGCACCGACTCAGGTTCCAACGAATCCTCGGTGTAGTTGAACTGTCGCGACAGCGCATCCGGCTTAACGTTCCTGGAACCTGGACGGTAGGTGAGAGTAAAGTTAAACCTGCCAAAAAACAGGGCCCACCTAGCTTGACGGGAGTTAAGCCGTTTAGTGGACTGGATGTAGGCCAGATTTTTGTGGTCCGTCCAGACCACAAACGGTTGCTCAGCTCCCTCCAGCCAATGACGCCATTCGTCCAATGCCAGCTTGACAGCTAGCAACTCCCGGTTCCCACATCATAGTTTTGCTCAGCCGGGACAGTTTCTTGGACAGGAAGGTGCAGGGGTGAAGCACCGCCCCCACCCCAGAGGAAGAAGCGTCCACCTCTACAACGAACTGGAGGGCAGAGTCTGGGTGCTTAAGCACAGGAGGTGAGGTGAACAAAAGTTTTAACGTGGACATGGCTAGGTCCGCCGCTGGAGACCAGTGGAAAGGGACCTTGGGAGAAGTGAGCTTAGTGAGAGGAGCCACCACACGACTAAAATTTGTAATGCACCTCCGATAAAAATTTGCAAACCCCAGAAAACGTTGTAATTGCTTACGTGAAGTAGGCGTAGGCCAGCTGGTAACGGCCTTGGTTTTCTCCGGGTCTGCTGCCATCTGTCCTCCCTCAACGATGAATCCCAGGAATGGGACTGATTCCTGGTGGAATGAGCACTTCTCGGCTTTAACATAACGTTTGTTCTCCAACAGGCGCTGGAGTACCTGTTGGACATGGGAGACATGCTCTGAGAGAGGAAGAAAAAATCTAAATATCGTCAAGGTAGACCACAGCGAACCGGTTTAAAAAATCCCTCAACACGTCGTTAACTAACGCTTGGAAAACAGCAGGGGCATTAGTAAGGCCAAACGGCATCACCAAGTATTCGTAGTGACCTAAAGGGGTGTTAAAAGCAGTCTTCCACTCCGCCATCACGGATCCGAACGAGATGGTAAGCATTACGCAGGTCTAGCTTGGTAAATATCGTAGCATGTTGAAGGGGTTCGAAGGTCGAGTTGATGAGAGGCAGGGGATATTTATTTTTTACAGTAATGTTATTAAGCCCCCGATAGTCAATACATGGACGAAGAGTCTTGTCCTTCTTCTCTACAAAGAAAAATCCCGCCCCTACCGGGGAAGATGACAGACGGTTAATCACGGCTGAAAGCGATTCCCCGATATACCTTTCCATAGCCTCCCGCTCCGGCCGAGACAGGCTGTAAAGGCGGCTGGAAGGGTACGGAGCGTTGGGGAGCAACTCTATAGCACAGTCATACGGTCTATGGGGTGGAAGTGACAATGCCTTGGCCTTGCTAAAAACCTCCGCTAAGTCCCTGTATTCAGGAGGGACCGTGGACAAGTCAGACGGGACCTCCACCGATGAGGAAACACACTCAGCTGGGGGAACAGCCGAGCCCAGACACGCAGAGTGACAGTAGTCGCTCCAGCTCAGGATGGCGTGGCGTTGCCAGTCGATAGTGGGATTGTGAAGTCTCAACCAAGGGTACCCCAGGATAAGCGGGGTGGTAGAGGCCGAAATAATCCTGAAGGAAGTAGTCTCCCTGTGGTTCCCGGACAGGATAACCGAGACGGGCACGGTCTGGTGGGTTACCCTGGCGATGAAGCAGGAAACGATGGGGATGACGGTCTATGAAGCCTAATCTCACTTAATCCATTGATAAAAACTCCCCGGCGTGCCTCCTCGTTCCACCCAGAATCAGCAGCCAGCGTCCAAAATCCAACGGAGTAATCCGCTACACTGTCTGCTCCCTGCCTGAGTCTGAGTAGGCGCTTCGAGGCACACCCCACGGTAGTCCGGGTGGTCAAAAACAGTTTTCAATCTTTCGGAAAAGTCATTAAAAGATATCGAGGCGCCGAGACTGGAGCACACCGCTTCAGCCCAAACAAGCGCTCTGCCTCTGAGTAACCCCATGACAAAATGTACCTTAGCTGTGTCCGAAGAAAAAGACAGTGGCCGTTGCCGGAAAATTAATCCACACTTAAGCAGAAACCCCCGACACTTGTCTAGTTCCCCAGCAAAGGGCTCCGGTGGGCAGATGGGAGGCTCGCGGTGAGGAGGTGAGTCAGCCATCACAGTAGGAGCAGGTGGAGCGGCAGCCATCTCTGTGGGAGCAGGGTGTGAGACAGACAGAGAGGGAGAGAGACAGGCAGCCAGTTTGCTAACCTGCTCGGTGAGTTTGGAGACCTGGGCGAACAGCTGCTGGTTGTTCTCCAGCAGGGTACGGATGAGTTGGTCGTGTTGCCCAAGCAAAACGCCCTGGGATTGGATAGCCCGCTGGATGCCCTCCTCTCCTGTAGCCGGTGGTGGTACTGTGGGGTCCATGTTGGCCAGTTCGTTCTGTTATGAGTTTGTGTTGGACCCGGACACAGAACGACCACAAGAGGGCGTGTGAATAAAATGAGCAGGTTTAATACTGGGGAACAGTATTAATAACAAACAAACAAAACAAACAAACAAACAATCTTGACACGAGAGGTGATGTGGGTGGTGAAGGAGATCCAAGGCGAGCATCTGGTGAAACAGCACGGAAGACGAGACGGAACACGAAGGCTGTGGCAGAAACACAAGGTTAGTACGAAGCAAGGTATAAGGGAAACAACAAGCTAGTACTGGGCCAGTTACCACGGGAGTGTTGGTAACGAACTGGCGCTGAAGAGGTGGTCAGCCCAGGTATAAGTACAGAGGAGGTGATGATGATGATTGTGCTCAGCTGTGTAGCCAGACGGAGGGGGATGAGAAGACACGCCTCTAACAGGATCCTCGTAGGAGCGCCTCTCGGCCGATGAAAACAAAGACAGACAAACAGGGAAAAACAACATAGAACACAGCAGACCCACAACAGTTCAGTTATCACCGGCAAAGTGTTTCTAATGGCGTTTCCATTACGGTACCTGCTCAACTCGCCTCGACTCGGCTCAACTCGACTTGCCTGCGGTGCCCCATCCTCCTTTTTCCATTGCAGATTAGTCATGCATGAGGCGAGTGTGTTTGGTTGTCAAAGCAGGAAACTGCCGTAGACTGTTGCTAGCAATGACGACACAGTGAATAGTGACAATTTCTCCGACCAATTAGTAGTCTGCAGGTTTTCACGTCACCTTTAGTATCACCTCAGCTCGCTTGGAACTAAAAGGTAGTGAAAAAAGTGCTACCTCAGTCAAGGTTCCAAGTACTTATTAGCAGGTACCAGGGACATTTCTTCATAATGCAAAACCAAAAATGTGAGTAGACTTGATGTACTGTACATGTGGAAAAACGCCATAATAGCCTTCACTGGTCTCCCAGAGCAACAGAATCTGTTGGTCCATTTCTTAACTGTCTATGGATTGAACGTGCCCATAGATAGTTAAAGAAATGGACCAACAGATCCTGCTTTGGACAGAGACCAGTGAAAGATATTAGAAGCACTTTTCCGGTGAGTACTAAGCATTACTGCGCAGCCCAACTGAGCTTGACGACGAGATGTGATGTGAGCAACCTGTCTGAAAGTCAGGGATGTCTTCTGGTAGCTGTCCCAAGAGAAATCTCAATCATTCCCAATCTTGCAGAGACGGACAGCTTAGGTATATGTTAGAAGATAACATAGGCACAGGCTAATTATAGCTAAGTAAAATGCTAGTTAACATTGGTAATTAAACCAAAACAGCGGATGTAAGTCAAAACTGTCTGCAAGCTTCTCCTAACAATATGGTGATTTGTTGACTATGAGAACAGCAAGTCGCTTGGTTATGACACAATCATTAGCCTATTTTGACAAAAACGTCTGCTACGCAGCCATAACGTGAGATACAAGGTAATGGAGCCTTTTATACATTGTTGTGTTTCTTTAGAAATAAATAATGGACAAATAGAGTCTTTAAACACTTCACATGTAAAGTATTTCAATGTAAAAATGAATGGCAGTCAATGGAATACT
>JABXJD010001943.1:0-67221 GCA_013375575.1 Percina caprodes | reverse complement strand
AAACCCACTCAGTGGTGTGGATGAAGGTTGGCTCAAGCAAAGAGTTTGTGGTAGAGAGTCGCGGACTTTGTTTGATCCACGGGTCATTGTGTCAAAATGCACAGGTGGGGTGCTGTAGGGGTGCTGACTAAAGACAGCAGAATAGATCATTATTATTTCATACAATTCATGTTGACAGTAAACAATGTACTACGCGTCACAGCGCATCCGAGTAGCAAGCGAGAAGCGCGCGTGAAGTGGCTCTCGGCTCCGCCATAGATACGTGCCAGGTCTATTCAGCCGTGAGCAGTTGGGACAGCCGGGCAGGAAGTGAAAAGTTAGGCAACACTGATTATTTTTTTTGTTATAGTGTTTTTGTTCAAAGGACTTTAAGTTTCATATCTTAAGTTTGTATTTTTACAAATTTTATTTATCAGAACTATAATATGTTTGTGATGTTCCACTGTTCTGTTGTGACAATGAAACAAATTATATTATTTTAGTAAGAACTCATAAATAATTAACTAAACACCAATAACTACAAATAACTAATGTTAGGGAAATCTTTTTGTTTTGCAACGCATTTTCGGATTTTTAAATAACAAAATATAGTTATATCGGCCTTAAAAATCCTTTATTGGTCGGGCTCTAGTGTGTGGTATGGTGCGTTGTGGAGTGAGAGAACACGGGCATTGCTGGTCTACTGCAGCCCTGATTGGTTCGTTTGTTTGTTTGTGTTATTGTGTGACTGGTGAATCTGTGCAAAGCCTTTAAAACACCAAAGTCACACAAACTAACTGACAGAGGCAGCAGAAGATCAGCGACTCCTGTGTTCTGCAAGGTAAAATTACTGTTTTTAGCAAAGGAGTCTGGTGGCTTTGAAGAAGTCATAAAAGGGCTGTCTGACGGTAAGGTAATATGATAAAAATATTCTAAATATAGCTTACATTGAAACTGATATTACAGATATGTTTTTCGGATGGCCCATTTTTTAGGTGCCTAAAATACATTTTGTTGCATCGACCATAGCATCGAAGTTTAGCTTCCGTGCCTTTACCCCTGCTTGCTTCTCCATACAGGGTACGTGCTGACCACCATCTACAGAAGGTAATAAACTGACTAGGTGTAAGTATCTCATACAACCACACTTCAAAAAATCCAAACTATCCTTTTAAGGCTTTTTGTCATTATATCAATTTGGTTGTTTCAGTTGAAGGTTGAATTTAAGAATTAGATCTTTCCAGAACGACAATCTCATTGAATGTCAGCAGAGAGTACCTGTATGTGTTTTTAGGGTCACAGAAGTCCTTCTCAATCGCCTCATTTTCATTATCAGTCAAGGCGGTCCATTGATCGTCCTCTCTGACCTCCCATCTGTACGGCATCTTGTCGTGAGCTTTAAAACATCGCTCTGAGAAGACATTGTCACAAAAACTAGATTGATGAAGACATGATAGGCTCTAAACTCTATAGTACACAATAAGTCTGATTATTACTGTTTTGCATGATGATCTATGACGTATCGTTGATTACTTACCTTCATGTATACAGTTTCCTTTGATGAAGAACATGCAGATCTCAGTTTTTTCTAAAGGACAAAAACAAAAAGTTTTTCTTTTACAATTTAGGGTTCTTTTGGAAAACTGCTTCAATAAAAGCTTTTGCAGCTGGCGTAGTTTACCTCTAACAGGCCTTTGCCTTTGTCTTCTGTTCGGCCCATCATCGGTTTTTGCATCGCCGATGACAGCACCGGGTTGTCATTAGTGGAACTGGTTGATGGTTTGACCATGTCCCCGCCTTCTCCCTGACAGCTGTTGAAGTTTTATTCGGATTTTGTTTGTTGTTCTGACCATCGTCGCTGCTTGCATCAGTGTCGTTGGCAGCAACTGAGATGTCACTGGTGGAAGAGTTTTGCTGCAGCCAATCGCTCATTCCATCGCTGTACGGATCGGGCGTTGATTTCAGCAATGATGTCATTAGTGGAAGAGGTTCGTTGCGCCGGTTGACGGTTGGCTGGTTTCCTCTATTTCCTTTGTTGCCTCTATTTCCTCTGTTGCCCCTGTTGCCTCTATTTCCCTTGTTGCCTCTGTTGCCCCAGTGAACACCTCTCCCTCTCCCAGTGTTGTTGGGAGTGGCAAAGAATTCCCTGGTGGAGGAGTTTGGTTGCTTTCTGTCAGTGTACTTCAAAGCCAATATGTTTGCATAAACAGACTTCAAGGAAAGAGTGGGGTCTTCAGGCACGCCTTTCTCCTGCAGGCTCTTGTATGGCTGTGGAGCATTAAAATCATGAGCCTTGGAGCAGCTGCAGTTGTGGTTCAGGAACCTCTCACAGATATGCAGTCTCTTGCAGGCAAAACCCTCCTGACAAAGGCCAAACTCGCCGCCACCATTGTTGTAGTTATGACATATCTGGTATAGGGAGAAAAGGTGGTTGCAATCAAAGAAAGCAAAAAGCAAGAAAAAAACTAACAGGAAAATTTATTTTTTAGTGACTAACTCCTTTAAGATGACAAATACAGATGTTATCCAGCTACTGTAAATCCAAGTGTTGATGAAGTAGGGCTGGGCGATATTGAGAATGTCAGATATCGCCAAATTGTCGATATTGTGGCAATATTATAGGGTTGACAATTGGTTGTTTCTCACAATGAGATGTACAATGAATAATTTTCATTATTTTAGATATAATGAGTAAGAGGGTAAAGGTAAAAATAATAGAAGAGCTAGAACAGTCTGGTAACACAGACAATGACATCACTTTACTGTAATGCAGCCTTTAAAACCAGGAAAAGACAACACTTAAGTCATTTATGAGATCACGATTTCCAAAATCTAAGACCATATCTAGTCTCATATCATGATATCAATATAATAGCGATAAATTGCCCAGCCCTATAATGAAGTCAACAAAACTTCTGTTACTCTAAAGGAATCTAGGGTTTCTTGCAATCATATTTTCAGCATCTGACAATTAGGGTTTAATACATATCCAAACTATTTCCTGTTCCTGGAAAAAAAGTTACTTTTTTTAAGCGTAAAGCAAACAGGCCGATACTTAGAAAATATACTATACAGTGAGTGAAATAAGTATTTGAACACCCTGCTATTTTGCAAGTTCTCCCACTTAGAAATCATGGAAGGGTCTGAAATTGTCATCGTAGGTGCATGTCCACTGTGAGAGACATAATCTAAAAAAGAAACCGGAAATCACAATGTATGATTTTCTTTAACTATTTATTTGTATGATACAGCTGCAAATAAGTATTTGAATACCTGTCTATCAGCTACAATTCTGACCCTCAAAGACCTGTTAGTCTGCCTTCAAAATGTCCACCTCCACTCCATTTATTATCCTAAATTAGATGTACCTGTTTGAGGTTGTTAGCTGCATAAAGACACCTGTCCACCCCATACAATCAGTAAGAATCCAACTACAAACATGGCCAAGACCAAAGAGCTGTCCAAAGACACTAGAGACAAAATGTCCAAGCAGCTTGGTGAAAAAAGGTCACTGTTGGAGCAATCATTAGAAAATGGAAGAAGCTAAACATGACTGTCAATCTCCCTCGGACTGGGGCTCCATGCAAGATCTCACCTCGGGGGGTCTCAATGATCCTAAGAAAGGTGAGAAATCAGCCCAGAACTACATGAGAGGAGCTGGGACCACTGTTTCCAAGGTTACTGTTGGTAATACACTAAGACATCATGGTTTGAAATCATCCATGTCACGGAAGGTTCCCCTGCTTAAACCAGCACATGCCAAGGCCTGTCTTAAGTTTGGATCATCCAAATGGTCATTGGCAGAGGAGTCATGGGAGAAAGTCATGTGGTCAGATGAGACCAAAATATAACTTTTTGGTCATAATTCCACTAACTGTGTTTGGAGGAAGAAGAATGATGAGTACCATCCCAAGAACACCATCCCTACTGTGAAGCATGGGGGTGGTAGCATCATGCTTTGGGGGTGTTTTTCTGCACATGGGACAGGGCGACTGCACTGTATTAAGGAGAGGATGACCAGGGTCATGTATTGGGAGATTTTGGGGAACAACCTCCTTCCCTCAGTTAAAGCATTGAAGATGGGTCGAGGCTGGGTCTTCCAACATGACAATGACCCGAAGCACACAGCCAGGAGAACCAAGGAGTGGCTCTAGAAGAAGCAGATCAAGGTTCTGGTGTGGCCTAGCCAGTCTCCAGACCTAAACCCAATAGAGAATCTTTGGAGGGAGCTCAAACTCCGTGTTTCTCAGCAACAGCCCAGAAACCTGACTGATCTAGAGAAGATCTGTGTGGAGGAGTGGGCCAAAATCCCTTCTGCAGTGTGTGCAAACCTGGTGAAAAACTACAGGAAACGTTTGACCTCTGGAACTGCAAACAAAGGCTACTGTACCAAATATTAACATAGATTTTCTCAGGTGTTCAAATACTTATTTGCAGCTGTATCATACCAATAAATAGTTACAAAATCCTACATTGTGATTTTTTATTATTTTTTTTAGATTATGTCTCTCACAGTGGACATGCACCTACGATGACAAGTTCAGACCCCTCCATGATTTCTAAGTGGGAGAACTTGCAAAATAGCAGGGTGTTCAAATACTTATTTTCCTCACTGTATATAAGTAAATTGTTTAAGTTAGTCCTAGACTGGCTTCTTTCAGCTAATGTGCTTCTGCACTTGGGTGAGAATTTTTTTTTTAAGAAAAAAATATATCCTTACTGTGTACCGTTCTATTCATTGGGCAGGAGTTTTTAGCCCTGATTTACTAATATGATTTGAGAAAAAAAAAAACACTGAATGGATGAATGTTGTGTACGTAGTAAAACTTACATCAGGCAGAAGCCAGTTGTCGCTCTGCAGCAGCAGTGTGCACAGCTCGGTCCGGCTCAGACTCTCCAGCTCATGCACTTGCAGTAACTCCGCATTGTGATCAGAGTCCAGCTCATGGGAAAATCTGCATCCTGTCCTGTCATCCATGAATACAACACATAGTTAAGGCATGAGTATGATTTTAAATACACAGCTCCTCTGTAAAATAATACATACCTCCATTATTCTTTGTAACCACAAATTGGCTAAATGCTATAGTACTGAAATCATATAAATATTTCTTATGCGTTATGTTGGTTAAAAATAGTATTGCGGTTTTAAAAGAAAAAAAAAAGATATAGAGCTACATAAAGATTAATAGCTGTAAGTATAGTATAGCTGTAAAGAGGTATTAAAAACACTTTGTGTTTTGTTCTTGGGGCGGCCTCTGGCTCGCCCAGTGGGAGTGTTTGCCCCGTGTTGGCTGGGTCCTGTAGCGGTCCGGGTTCGAAACCGGCCTGTTGCCCTTTGCTGCGTGTTGTTCCTCCATCTCTCTCCCCCTTTCATGTCTGTCCACTAAATTATTTTAATTACTATATTTTTTTATATATATATATATATATATATATATATATATATATATATATATATATATATATATATATATATATATAAATATATTTGCAGGCCAAGCCAACTGACAACAGTGCGTGAACGCACCACGTGAGTCAAGGCAGGGGTTAAATTGCTCACTGCTCAAATGCAACCACATCAAACGCAAAAATAAACCTGTGACCGTACTCTTCATAAAAAAGCAATTTAATTGTACATGGAAACGATACTATTTTTTTATTTAAACAATACAACTACCTTTATAAACAATTGAGCTATCTCTGGAGGAGTC
This sequence comes from Percina caprodes, assembly GCA_013375575.1. Taxonomy (NCBI): domain Eukaryota; kingdom Metazoa; phylum Chordata; class Actinopteri; order Perciformes; family Percidae; genus Percina; species Percina caprodes. Next base: position 61,528 of record JABXJD010001943.1, on the reverse strand, counting down.
ACAGGCCTCTCCAACTGCCCAACACTCATTTAACTCACGTTAGGCTTCATACCTTTAGCAAACACATGCTTACCTCAACTGAGAGAACGGACAGGACCCGGTGAGGAGGAACTTTTTACACAGGTGCAGGGCCCTGCATGACCCCGGACACTCTCTGACTCTACACAGTTTCAGTCTGGTCCTGGCCACCACCTTCGGCTGCCCGTAAGGACTACACAAAGCAAATTTATCTCGGTTACTAATGACATCGTGAATTGAATCGCCTAATCCGAGATTCAATATCAAATAATCGGTGTCAACTGATCCTTGATTGGCGCAAATGATCTTCAATATTTCCGACTCCATTATTTTTGACGCTCTTCTTTTCCGTTTCCTTAAGGTGTTCCCTTCAGCCTCCGAACACAACAAGCCCGCAGCAGCTGCTGAGTGAATGCTGGGTTCAATGGAAGAGGAACGTTCAGTATCATTTCTGTGGTTTGGAAACCGAAACTTAACTGTACTGTATTTAGCAGAGCTATTGCTGCAACGCTGCTCTCCTCCGCTTGGGGGCGTGTTCGTGTTATGTGACCTCAGCCCTGCATTCATAGGACAGAGGAGATTTTTCCGTTTTATAGTTGATCTGTAATAAATGTCTGACATATTTGCAAATATTCATCTTGGGATCTCTGTCCTTAACAGTATTGACATTGAAAAGACATGACATGAAAACCAATAATATATATTTTATTATCTTTATAAAATAAGAATGACACGGAAATTACACTGCAAGAAAACCATTTTTCATATTCACTTACTGAAACATCTAGGTCTGTGTTACATTCTGTCACTGAAGACATGTTTTACTTGTTGCATCTCTGTGTGTGTGTGTGTGTGTGTAGGTTCAGGTTAATGGAGGCTCTGCTGTTGCCATACTGCGGTAGATGTGTTGTAATTGGGCTCCATGTATTTCTGCCATAGTTTTGGTTTTCCACCTCCGAAGTAGAGCAGCTTCCCTTAACTGTCTCATCCAGAGACCCAAACAGGGCTGTGTCTGTCAGAAGTTGTGAATGAGATGGAGACATATCAGCAGAGCAAGGTTTGATGTATCCATGAGGTAAATAAGTGCCACATGCACATTTAAATAAGTTACTTCTCCACCATGACGCAAAAGAGGAGGGAAGAGTAAAGTATGCCTACATGTGAGTTGACTCAGCAGAGATGAGAAAAGTGGATCAACAGGAGAATAGTTGAACCAATACAGAGTGCCTGAGAGTCAATTATGTTTCATTATAGTTTTATATTTTGAATTGTCACCTGTTTTCCTTTCCATAAATATATTTCCAGCATACATTGATGCAGAAGAAGGTAGAAATAGGTGCATAACAATTCACCAGAATGCAGGAAATTAAGTGTTTAATGTCTAGATTATAGATAATATTAATTTTATCAGCTCCATCAGGCCCATTCAAACTTGAACCCCCCAGATTTCCTTTTATACATGTTCACATATAAAATACTTACACTATGGATTGGATGAATGCTTGGTTATTATTTACTGAGAGTTCATCCATAATGCCCAGCTAATCAACAGTTTAAATTCAATATATACACATCAATAGTCAATCCAATGCTTTCCATCTTCTTGCTAACACCACTACAAATTCCATTCTCAAATCTTTAACACTTTATAGTTTCATACAACTTTAAGCACTTAAAGCAAGTTCACTTTTACAGTTAATTCACCTGTTACTCTTGTCATTATCTCTTTCCTATACAGTCAGGATCAAGTTGAGTTTTTGTTTAAACTAACTATGACTGGTGTGATAACTACATGCCAAATTAATCAGAGCACAAAAAGGTACAATTGCCTCCAAAAGTGACTGTATGACCAGCTACTGACGGGCAAAAGGGCTGTTTTTAAACAGAGTCCAACGCAGTCAGTCCACATGAAAACACACCGGGTAGATTTGGTGCTCCTTAAACACAACAAAGATGGAAGGGGATATAACATCATCGACGCAGCTGTCAAAGCAGTTTATGTCTCCGCCGTCCTTAGAAGGAGGTCGGACGTAGTCGGAGGACCCTCTGGTGTAATCTCCCACCAGCACCCGTGAGATGAACAAGGATTTGACATCAGAGTCACCGGTGTTGTGGGAGTATTTTGCATCCCGGGCAAAGTAACTACCTGGGTTTGGACACAGATGTCTGGATTATTGTAAGATCATTGTACTTCATGTGCAAAGATGCTAGGTAAAGAACACATACATAATAAATGAACAATTCACCATTTATTTGGTCTATAAAATGTCAGAAAATAGAGAAAGATGTTGAACTTGCTATCTTTTTTTTTTTTTTTTTTTTTTAAACAGTCCAACAACCATAGACCGCATACAAAGAGTATGATGCAGTTAGTCACCGCAACACAGACGAGGGCCACATTCACTTCAGCTAACTGAAGCTGCTTTGACCTAATATTGTGTGTCTAGATCAGCTAACACCGCATCTGCAGCACATTACCGTGTTGTTCACTAACAAGCCTGTTTGTGACCGGTAGGCTACAAACAGCGTGGTCTTCACCTTCTTAACTGACTTTAACAGATAGTACGTGACTGTCCTGCTATTTATACAGACATGTGAACTAACCATCGACCGTTCCCTTGTGCATGACCTTACTGTGGTGGGCTGCTGAGCGTGAATAGGGGAAACACTGGAATGGGTTGGATGTATGTGGTGTTATTTTAAAAATGTACAGGAAACACTGATGTATGAAACTAGCAATTCGATTCATTTACTTTAACTTAATTCAGTGAAGGTGCCGGGATGCCGTTCCTGATTGTTCACGCCTACTCTAAACTCTGGTTATAGCTGCTCTGTTTCCTGGTTTCCCAAACTATAGAGCAGACCAAATCACAGAACTGGCATGCGTGAAATTAGTAACGTTAAAAGGAATTATTAATTAACTATAACAATTGATCCATAATCAAAACGGTTGCTTATCAATTTCTGTCAATCTACTTGTCAATTAATCAACCAATTGTTTCAGCTGCTGTTTTTGGCATTTTAAGCCCGACATAGAAGATTGCTACCTATTGTAATCTATTGTCTTGGGAGGAGCCATGACCCCTCTGAACCAGAATCAACTATTCTAAAGCAATACTGATGGACAGTTTGAACACCAAATAAAAGGGAAAAAAAATACGTTTTTGGGGAGTGTTAAGATTTTAGAAATGGTATAATGGCGTTTATCCACTGCTGGTAATAGCTCGACTCGCCTCGCCTCTACTCGACTCAACGCGTCCGTTTTCCATTGCAGATTGAGTAACGCCTCAGCGTGGCTGGTCACCATAGCTACGCAGCCGGTAACTGCCACGATGTAATTTTCAACGCGACTCACAACAGCACGTCAGAGGTATGTTGTTTTTGATTCTCGGCATGTGGCTACTTGCCACAGCCAGAAGAAAATTTGTTTCAAAAGAAGCTGAAGGAAGCAACAAAAATCACTGCTGGAAAACAAAACAAAAACAGGAGTTTGGGAATTTGGAAAGAGTTCCGACGTCAACATGACTATTGTTCGCCGACACAAAAGGGTAAGTTAAGTTTCCTGTAACGTTAGCTAACATTTGCATGTGTTCAGGGTCACAGTCAGTATTTACTATACGCTATATAAAGTACATTAACTTTAGCAACCATGATTACACACCAAAATATGTCTGCTGTGTACTGTGTGTGTTTCAGATCCTTCACGCTTTGCAAAATCGCCGCCGCAGACGCCTGTTTGGGCGTTCAATGTACAACTGGTGAAATCTCTGGTTCTGACCTGCTGTGCTTTGTAAAATGTTTATGAGAGTCACGGAGAGGCTTATGACGATGACTGGGATGCATCTGGGACAGCAGAGCCGGGGGGGGACACTGTCACAGGGTGCAGAGGAAGAAGACCGGGATGTACGGGAGGGTTTGATGCACTACTTGCATAGCCAAATAAAATATTTTCGATATATTGTCTTGTTTTTTTAAAGAAAAAGTCTGCAATATTGGAAAAGACATGCAAAAGCCCCTAATAGCCCTTAATATTGAATAGTGCAGAGAGTAGATAATCTGTCGGTGTCTGGCTATTTTTTTAAAAGGCGCGTTAGTTCCGGACACACACTCCGCACTCTTGTTTGCTAAAAACGCAGTCATAAGTGACGGTCCTCTCCGACCAACCAGTAGTCTGCAGGTTTTGCCTCAGCGAAATGGAAAACCAAAAAAAGGCGAGTAGAGTCGAGGCGAGTCGAGTAGGTACCAAGCAGTGGAAAAATGCCATAAGATACCCTCCCATCTTCTCAGGGTATTTTTTTTTTTTATTAATACAACAGCACATTGTTATAAAATCAGTAAACAGCTTAGAAATGAAAGTGTCTTCAACTCACCTTTGCCATAAAGAGTTCCACAGATTCTCCAGTCAAAGTTGGTGTGGCAGATGACATCTACGTATTTAGAATCAGTGCCATGAAAGAGCTTTTTTTCAGCCACACTGCACCCAAGGTTGTTGTTCATCATGTGATTTTTGCTTAGCTGGTTGAATTTGAATGAGAACTGGCACAAATGGAGTCTTCTTGCAGGCTTTCTATACCACACTAGAATGGCTTGAAACAAGGTAACCCAGGCATTTTTTTCCCCCCACAGAAACTGTCCATGGTAGAACTTCAGACATTACCACAAACTAATGAAATACATGTGACAGGGCACCTTTAAGCTAACAGGCTGCTGGCTATGGTTTCATATTTAGCATAGTCTTGCATTGCTAGACCTTCCTCCGCTACGGAGGAAAGTCTGGCAATCCAAGACTATGCTAAATATGAAACCAGAGCACTGTGGAGGGAGGTTTGGCTAATCCACAGCATTCCGGGATAGGAGAAAAGCGTGCTCTTGTTTATTGGCATTTCTTTAAACCAATCACAATCCTCTTGGGCAGAGCTTAGTGCCGAATGCAATAATGCAAAACAGCCTCGGGGAAGAAACTTGTTTTGGTGGAACACGTGCTTGTTTAAAAGTTGTTTTAGTCGTGCAACAGAGAACTCAGATTAGACAGATAGTCTAGCTAGTTGTCTGGATTTACCCTGCAGAGATCTGAGGAGCAGTTAACCATAAACCAACCAGAGTTTAGAATGCCAACACAAAGAAAGCAAAAGGTGAGGGACATTCGGACGAAATTGAGGGACATCCGGTGGATCTTCTGGTGGCACCGGAGCAATTCCGTAAATGAATCGTCGAGACTATATTTAGAATAATGATATTTTGAAGTGGTTTCAAATCTATCTAACTCTCCACAAGAAATTAAATATGCATATTTTCCTTATTAACTTCCCTAAATGTTGCTGAAGTTTACTGTTTTTATTACTGGTACCAATATCAAAAATGTTGGAATGATACATTTATACATGTCTGTAGGGCTGGGTATGTATAAATTCCACTTCAGAGCAAAGCTGGGAATGCTGCTCTACTGTTTGCTAACTTGTACTGTTATCTATGAGGAACTGTTTTAATGTATGTAAGTTTTTTATGACATGGCGTTACTGGAGAGGAATGACTTTGGACTTTGATCAGCCATATAACACATATCTGGATTGGCTATAATATAATGTTGCAGATTAGGAAGATTTGGACATCTCCATTTCAGAATATTTCCCAATTATTCCATTGCTTCCTCATGTCTGGATTATCACCACTAAATTAAACTAAAAATAACTCTAGCTACTCACAGCTGAAGCGTACACTTTCCAAACTCATCCTCCCAGTACCAAACCCACTCAGTGGTGTGGATGAAGGTTGGCTCAAGTAAAGCGTTTGTGGTAGAGAGTCATCGGACTTTGTTCGGGTCATTGTGTCAAAATGCACAGGTGGGGCGCTGTAGGGGTGCTGACTAAAGACAGCAGAATAGATAATTATTAATTCATACAATTCAATTAATTTTAACAACAAGTAATGTGTTGCGTTGTAACAAAACAAATACAACAGTTTGCTGATACGTCACATCAATAGTGGGGTTTTCCTTTCAACTAAGCTACGCAAAGCGACTGTTAGCTGTAGCTTCATATTTAACGTACAGACATGAGTGTGGTCTCAAACCTCTAACTCTTGGCATGAAAGTGAATAAGCACATTTCTCAAAATGTCAAACTACTTCTTTGAAGAAATAGCAAGAAATAAATCTGCAGAAAACACTTGAAGTTAATTGAGATGGTTAAATTTAAGCACATCTTTCCAGAACTACAATCTCATTGAATGTCAGCAGAGAGTACCTGTATGTGTTTTTAGGGTCACAGAAGTCCTTCTCAATCGCCTCATTTTCATTATCAGTCAAGGCGGTCCATTGATCGTCCTCTCTGACCTCCCATCTGTACAGCATCTTGTCGTGAGCTTTAAAACATCGCTCTGAGAAGACATCGTCATAAAAACTAGATTGATGAAGACATGATAGGCTCTAAACTCTATAGTACACAATAAGTCTGATTATTACTGTTTTGCATGATGATCTATGACGTATCGTTGATTACTTACTCTCACGTATAAAGTTTCCTTTGATGAAGAACATGCAGATCTCAGTTTTATCTGAAGGAAACAAAAATTAAGAGTATTGTAAAGTGTACATTTTACAGTTATTTTTAGAAAACAGTTTTAATAAAAGCTTTTGCAGCTGGTGTAGTTTACCTCGGACAGGCCTTAGCCTTCTGTTCGGTCCATCAGGGTTAGCAAAGAATTCCCTGGTGGAGGAGTTTGGTTGCTTTCTGTCAGTGTACTTCAAAGCCAATATGTTTGCATAAACAGACTTCAAGGATTGAGTGAGGTGGTCAGGCACGCCTTTCTCCTGCAGGCTCTTGTATGGCTGTGGAGCATTAAAATCATGAGCCTTGGAGCAGCTGCAGTTGTGGTTCAGGAACCTCTCACAGATATGCAGTCTCTTGCAGGCGAAACCCTCCTGACAAAGGCCACCATTGTTGTAGTTATGACATATCTGGTATAGGGAGAAAAGGTGATTGCAATCAAGGAAAAGGGGTTGGAAAACAAAACAGGAAATTGCTGTTGTGATATTAACAATTCATTTTTCAGTGACCAACTCCTTTAACATGACAAATACAGATGTTATTCTGCTAAATCCAAGTACTGATGAAGTCAACAAACTACTGTTACTCTAAAGAACTCTAGCGTTTCTTATAAAAAGTTATTTTCTAAGCATAAACCGAATAGGCTGATACGTCCAAAATAAATGTATCACTACAGAAGTAAGTAAGTCCTTTGCACAAGTCCTAGAGTGGAAGCAGTCAACTCTGGCGGCCGCATTACTGCAAGAAAGCGGTGCAGTGCCAGCTACGGACGGTGAAATCCAGGTCAGAAAAACACCAAATTATTTGCCTTAATGAATTTTGTTCTGTAACGCATTTCGTTTGTTTGTATAATGACAAATATCACTTCCATGAGGCCGTTCTCAGCAGGGAGATTACAGAAAATCAACTTGGAATTTCATATTCCTTGCAGCTAAAGCAAAGTTTAAGCTGCATGCAGAGTTTGTTTTGTTCATTCAAGTCAGATTTATTATTATTTCTTCACATATACTAGACATGCAGAGGAATCGAAAGTCTGTTTCTTACCATCCATTTATTCTTTCTAATGTTGATTAACATATATGGCATTCTTTTGCCTTATTCAGGGTGAGAAACCATACGTTTATGCACATTTCTTTTTGCATTTAGTTTTGCATGAAATATGACCATTGCATTTTGACTGTAGCTAAAATGATGAAACCTGGAATAGTGTGCTTCTGCAACCGGATCGGAAAATGTTTCATTTTTAGGAAAAATAATCCCTACTGTGTACCCTTCCATAACTGAGGCAACAATTTATGGCTCTGACTTACTCTTTGACTGACCTCTGTAAAAGAATACATTCCTCCATTATGTTTTGTAACTACAATTAAGCTAAAATTCTATATTACTGAATTCATATGAATGTTTCGCATTCCTGTGTTGGTTGGCAAGTCTAACATCTGCAAATGAATGAAGCTAACTACATAGTAGCACATCTAAATCAATATGAGTTAAGTAGCAGCTGCAAAGAGGCTTTGAAGATACAAACCCTATCTACAGGGACATGCTGAGAGGGCTAATGGCATATGCTAATGGTCACCATTGCACCACAATTGTGAAACCCAGCTAGCAAGATACAGCTAGTTACCACTAATGTTACCGCGGAATGGAGGTCATAGAAGTTTACATTATAACGTTACAGTATTAGACAAATGTAAAGGAATAATTCGACATTTTGGGAAATTAAGTTAAGTTATGAAAAATGTATAACATTACACTCTTTTTTTTAATGGTAAATATGAAACGTTAGCTAAATCTAGCAGCTGGTTAGCTTATCTTAGCACAAAGAATGACAAACAGTAGCTAACGTTACACTACACAGGTTTAAAAGAAAGTTCCAAAGCCCAGCACTTACATTTAACTGTAAATTGAACTTTACATAGCATTTCTTTACATTTTTAAATTGACAAAAAGTATAAGGGCCCGTCAGGCTTCAATGTGCTAAATTAGCCTGTAAAGCAACGTGAGTACGTGTGCATGTTTGTTTTTCGACGGAGCCATTTGGCGAGTGTGACACAGTGACGCTGAGTCAAGGCCTTAAAGCCCAAGTTGCAGGTTACCCCCCACTGTTGATTAATTGGCTTCAACGCCGAACAAACCGGTGCAATGTTCATCATTGAACAGTGTTAACTGCACATAGAAAACGATAATTTTAAACGATAAAATACTGAAATATGTCAGACTAAAGGAGGCACAGGCCTCTCCAACTATCCAACACTCATTTAACTCACGTTAGGCGTCATACCTTTAGCAAACACATGCTTACCTCGACTGAGAGAACGGACAGGACCCGGTGAGGAGGAACTTTTTACACAGGTGCAGGGCCCTGCATGACCCCGGACACTCTCTGACTCTACACAGTTTCAGTCTGGTCCTGGCCACCACCTTCGGCTGCCCGTAAGGACTACACAAAGCAAATTTATCTTGGTCATTAATGACATCATAAACTGAATCGCCTAATCCGAGATTCAATATCAAATAATCTGTTTTAATTGATCCTTGATTGGCGCAGATGATCTTCAATATGTCTGACTCCATTATTTTGACCCACGCCCGTGTTTCCTTGTGTTTCCTTCCACCGCCAAACAAGACAGCAACGGCTGAGTATCTGCTGGGTTCAATGGAAGAGGAAAGTCCAGTAGATAATTTCTAATTGGAAACCAAAACTCTAATAGATTTTTTTAAGCAGTTATTGCTGCAACGCTGCTTTCCTCCGCTCGGGGGCGTCATCGTGTTATGACCTCGGCCCTGTATTCATAGGACAGAGGTGACTTTTCTGTTGTCCTAGTTGTTTTGTTGTACTAGACATATTTATATTCATCTTGGGAATACTATCCTGAACAGTAAAAACTTTGAAAAGACATGACAAGAATACGTATATTCAAATTTTTCAAAGAGTAGCCTAGCCTACCATAAATTTCCTCAAAAAAATAACTTAAAGACACTGAAATGACACTGCATGAAAATAATTTGGTGTCCTATTCACTTACTGAAACATCTAGGTCTGTGATACATTCTGCCACTGAGGACAAACTATAATCAGCTGGTTTTAATTGTTTTACTTGTTGCAGTCGTTTCTAAAAAAAGAAAAAAAAATCACTCATCTTGCTTTCATTTCAACATGTTTCTACAGTCTTGCCAAGTAGTAGGTGTGTCCCGTTATATTTGCCCCCTTTTTCAAAATGTGATTACTGTAATCCCAAAATGCAATCTGTCAGTCCCACCAGCTGAAACCTGCTTACATGTCTCCCCTGTGGTTCCTTGAAGTTTTGTTAAAACACTCAAATTCACTTCAATACATTTTATTCTCACAGTAAAATCGCATAGATGATGAATACTTAAATTATTTTGTCAACTTCTGCACAATTGTTTTCACCTTAAAATTAAATTCTTTTCCTGTCGTCCATGGTGAAAAAAATCCTGATTACATTCACTGTAATTAAATGTTGTAGTAAACAAATGAATTAAAGAACATAAAATATGCATATACAGTATGTACCAGGTCTGTTTATCATCCCTCAGCTTCACCCATCTGCATTTGCTCGTTAACTATCAGCATATTTCCCATCAGCCTCATAATCAAGCAATCGGACATTCCGAACTGGCCCTGCACTACGACACATTATTAAGGCAACCTTGTGTTCAGCCCGAGGACCTTTGTTGCATGTCAGATGCTTCCATACAGCAGTAGTCATGGAATGGATGATGTGTAGGAAAATAATTTGAAGATTATGTATTCATTGGGAATATCTTTTAAACGAACAGAGATCATGCCTCCAGTAGAGTTTCAGGGATATGAAGCTGAAGCTGTTCTGGAGGCTCGTGGTGGACTGACACACCTTACAAAGACATCTGGTGATGACTTTTCCTTTAATTTGTCACATGAAACTTGTGCCAATTGTGCAGCAGTGTTAACTATTTTTTGGCCACTTGGAGGCAGCAGAACAAGCTGTAACTACAACACTGACACATTATCAACTACTAAAGTGGTAAACTTCACAAGTCATAAATAATTAGATGTACTTAGATCTACAGATATATTAACTCTCCTTTTGGTATAATGGCCTCCATTTACATGACACACAGTCATTTAATCAACTGAAAAATATTCATTGTCCATCCATTGTCATCCGTTTATCTGGGGTCGGGTCGCGGGGCAAAAGCTCCAGCAAGGGACCTCAAACTTCCCTTTCCCGAGCCACATTAGCCAGCTCTTACTGGGGAATGCCGAGGTGTTCCCAAGCCAGGAAGGAGATTTAAGCTGATTTCCAACCAAAGGGAGTTTTGCAGTTCTTAGAACATAACGTTCATAGAACCCTTTATTTCTTGCGTTCCGACTGGACCAATTTGGGGTTTATTAAGTTCATCTGATTGCAGTTCTAGTAACTCTTTCAGCTCCTACTTCAGGGCAGGGTCTTTACCCTTTTGACCTAGGTCTACGTTGATTGGTCCAACTTATAAGTTACGCCCCCACAGCGTGCCATCTGTAGAAGCCATGCCGTCGGTTTTAGCAAAACTTGAATACTTACTTGACTACATGAATTACTATGAGAATGGACGGAATGCTGAACTCTGAAAAGTGGACTGATGCAGAGGATCATATTACGCTGGTGCCTTCGTCTTCTAAGTTTCTCTGTTAAGTATTCCAGCCTGGTCTTTAAACGCTGCCGTTTGAAAGGCATGACAGGAACACTCCGATGGCCTACTCCATGCTGGTTTGTTGGTGTATGTGGCGCTAAAGTCAAGTGACGACGCTATAAAGACCGTTGCCGTGCTTGCGTCACTCTCTTACCCCTCCTACCAGTTCCTATTAGGGGTGGGGGGAAAAAAATCAATACAGTGTAAATATTGTGATATTTTCAGTGACAATACTGTATCAATACACAGGCGGCAAGTATTGATCTTTTATTATATGTGTTGGTCAGTTTGTCTGCTTGACAATCCCATTTTGCAGCAATAAAATTAAACAAACAAAAATGTATCTTTTTAAATAAAACAGATGTTGACAAAGTTTCCTTTTGGGGACATCATTTGGGAAATTGGGAAAAATGAGAAGTTGGAAAATAGGTTATAAATTCGCAATATATCACAGAATAGTGCAATATGTTTCAAATCGCAATAATATCGTATTGTGGCATAAGTATTTTGATGATACTGTATTGGGAGGCGTCTGGTGATTCCCCCCCCTAGTTCCTATGGCCACTTGGCCAGTGCAAAATGCAAATGTCAACTGGTTTTGGTGGAGAGTAGTTAGTAGAACTGTTTAGAAGTGGACAGTTCCTTAAACTACGTTCTTTTAACCACTTGGTCGGAAAGAGGCTATAGTCCCTCCCCCTAGTCCTGGGTCTTCCCTGACGCCTCCTCCCTCCTTCTCTGAATGTGCCTACACCTCCCTAGGGAGGTGCCCAGGCGGCATCCTTATCGGATGTCCAAACCCCCACAGATGGCTCCCAAAATATTGATTGGTGCAGCTTTATCAATTATGCCAGTGCAGTATTCATTCAGATATTCAAGTCTAGTACTGAATTCTAGCACCACACATACTAATGTGGACACAGCCACATTTGAACTTTTTACCCCTCTGGAGAACTGGACCAACAGGAAGGACCTCAGCCTGACCCTGGACCTCACTTTGACAACCACCTCATACCAAAATGCCTTTTCTTTGACAAAGCTGATCAGTTGAATAAAATAAGTTACTTTATTAAGATATTTATTAAGATACTTTATTCATTGTTTTTGTGAACAAGTGGAAGAATTGCCAATATAAGTCATCTAAATTTTGATTTGATGCACTGAGTTCTAGGATCTCCATGACAACAAATTTTAAAGCATTTCGTCTTATATGCTATTCAATATACATTAATTTCCATTTTCTCAGAGTATTCCTTCAGTAGCCTGTGCTTTTTTTGTATCATATAGTTTTTGTATTAGATCTCTTGACTGGTTAGTCAATGTATGATGTTTAAAAACAATAGGCTATGCAACATTTAATATGACCATTATAAAATAGCCAATGTATTAATTAGGTAAGAAATAGTTCATTTCATGTGGAGTTACTACTGTATACAGTATATCTTACATATCTTTAGGATATTCTACGAGTTACACTTTTGCCCTGCATGCTGTGCAATTAAAGCATGGCGGTTTAGCTTGTTGTGTAATCGCATTTGCATGAAGCTTTGATTAAAATAATCAACAGAAAAAGCAGTTTGTGAATCTCTCAGCCTGCAACTGCGACCTGCTGCGATTTCCTGCTTCGGGTTTCCCTTTAAAAGGGGCAAGGCTCAATGCTGGGAATTCACGTCATTTCGCCGTTTTACACACATCTAGATCAATGAGAGAGAGAGAGAGAGAGAGAGAGAGAGAGAGAGAGAGAGAGAGAGAGAGAGAGAGAGAGAGAGAGAGAGAGAGAGTAAAAGAGAGGAGAGCGAGAGAAAGGAGAGAGAGAGAAAGAAAGGGGGAGAGAGAGAGAGAGAGAGCAAGACTTGCTCTTCCAGGAAGGGATTAACCAGCACGCTGCCGACGTATGAAGGGAAAACACACGCAGACAAAAGAAGTTTTCACACCGACAGCCGCGCTATGGAGCCGACCAGCAGATAAACAAAAAAAAAAGAAAAAGCAGGCTATATGAAAAAAGCAACTTCTCCCATAACAACAAACCGAGCAGTCGGACTGCCGCTTCTGCTCCTGCTGTGTAGGTAACGAGGAGGAGATAAAGAAGAAGACACAGCGGAAAAGTGGAAGGAGAAAGGAGAGAAGTTGACGGAAGATAATGTCTGAATCCTCCTCCGCTGCGAACAAGGTAACACAGTCCTCATATCGAGCCCGTGGTAGTCGCTGCAGGGATTTACAGTGCAGCATATCCCCTCGAACAGACGTGTAGCTCGCGAGCCATAGCGCCATTCAGATGAGGCGCGTTTGTTTTGCTAGTCATCTGTTGCTCGCGGCTGCACGCTTTGAGTTCGCCTCCACTCATGAGGAGAAGTCGTGACTGACTGTGGCTCACGCTAAAACGTTTCATTTAGCGCCTCAAAAAGTGAACTGGGGGTGAACATGTACACGTTTAGACAACGCGAATAGTGACGGAAGCGACAGTGAAAGCGTTTAAGAGGATTCTTATTGACATAAAAAGAGCTGTTATAACTCACGGCTGGATAGGCCACACCACCACACATAAGGAATACTGTAATAGAATAGGAGTACTGCCGTTGGCACACTCAGTAGCCTACTGAGAAACAATATAAAAAAAAAAAGTTTAGAGCTGATACTACTGTACAGGATGGATAGAAAATGAATGGCCAACTTTTAAGATAATTAACGAATTGTCTTATTCTTCTTATTTTAAACCAATATGTTTGAAAATTTGGGATGTTCATTTTTCACTATTTTATGTTATAAACTAACCGACTAATTGATTAATTGAAAATAAACGGTTAACCGATTTAATCTATAAGCAACCTCATTATTAGTTGCTGCCTTGCTTTAAAAAAAAATTGATTATAGTGATATTTTGTTTTTTGCCGCTGCTGATCACTGTAAACAATTTGAAGACACTGCACTTGTGATGTGTCATTATGTTTGACATGTTGTAATCTCAGTAATCATTAATCAGTAATGAAAATAATCTGTAGTTGCAGCCCTAGGAAGAGGAAGATTGTGAGAGAATAGAGTCTGTGAAGATCAGCACAGACTTGCTCTCCAGGCCCTATGGAACTAGAGCTGAACAATTCATTTTCATAATCAATTCATTGTTTCCGTTGTGCGGTTAGGCAAAAAAAAGACTAATTTTGCCTCGTTCTGGCTTGTCAAATGTAAGGATTGTGTGTTTTCGACTGAATACCTTTTGTGGTTTGGACTGTTTGTTAGACAACACGGGACATTTTTTTGCCCTATTTTTATGGTTAATTGTTGATACAATTGTTAGTTGCAGCCCAGTCTCGCTTTGCCAGACCCTCCTCCAAAGCGCGCTGGAGGAGAATCTGGCTACTTCACAAAGCATTCCGGGATGGGAGTGAAATGTGCTCTGGATTAATGGCATTTCTTTAAACCAATCACAATCGTCTTGGAGAAAAGCTGTGGTGCTGCTGCAAAATAGGCTTGGAAGGAACTTGTTTTGGTGGAACGTGTGTACGTTTAAAAGTTGTTTTAAAGAAAACTCAGACAGATAGTCTAGCTAGCTGTCTGGATTTACCCTGCAGAGATCTGAGGAGCAGATAACCATAACCATTAATCCCCCGGGGCAACGGATAGCTGGCCAAAATGAGTGAAATCTGGCAGATTTTGCGGCGGCAACGGAGCAGTCCAACAAGTGGAACATCAATGATATAGACTAGTTGCAGCCCTAATAGGACCATTATAGAAATATTATTGGGGAAGTTGAGGTCTGCCTCTATGTAAACTGTTCAATACCAGTGCAATATGGTTTGTTTATATGGGATGAATTCTCATTGCTGAGTCTGATGTCACTCCACAATTGCAGTTGCTTATTGGAGAATGATCAGCACACCACTCTGAGAACTTTTCCACCATAGCCACTGGTAGACAGGACTCCCCTTCACCTTTACACTGCAGCCCAGTTCTGTCACGGTGCCTTTTCTGCAGTGTCTCTATAACATAAGCATTGTCCTAAATTGTCCCACCGTCATCTTTTCACTAACCTGACCTTTTTCTCTACAACATACTTTTGAAAAAATTGATGGAAGAGAAGCCTTAGCCTCTGAGAAGAGGAAATAGAAGACTAAAAGATGATTGCTTGGCTTCCACAGGAAATTCCTGGTGCATACAGTGGGTGTGCAGGTCTCACAGTGGCTGGGTGCTGACAGCAGGCTGAAACTGAAGGGAGAAACTGCAAAAGAAAAAAAAAATTGAGCTTCATTTCCTCAAGAAACTAAAGTGGCTTCACGCTCTGCCCTTAGTTGCAGGAAAGGAAACCAGTCTCAGAAAATGAACGACTGCAAACTGGAAAACCTCATACCTTAACCTAGATTTAATAAGTGTACAGTGGCAGAACTTGAGTGTCTAAAATCTAAGTATATTGGAGAGGGCTGTAACTAGCAATTGTTCTCATTATGGAAAAATATGCGGATTGTTTTTGGAATAATTTATTATTTGTTTAGTTTTATACAGTGGTCTAAATATAGTGAAAATGCCTGTGACAATGTCCCAGAGCCCACATACATTATTTAAAATTGCTGGTTTTCTCAGATGGACAGTTCAAAACCTAATGATATCTCATTTAGAATCATATAAAACAAAGATGCAGCAAGTGTTCACATTTGGGAAGCTGAATTCAGGATTTGATGTTCATGTTTGGCTTTTTTTTTTTTTTTTGGATAAGTGACTTGAACAATTGATCAATTAAAAAAGCTGATCTGATTTCAAACAAAGACTTCTCAGTTGGGGGTTTATGTTCATCAAAATATCCAAATACTCACTTTAATATCCTCAGTTCAGACATGGATGGGTGTACATGTGCCTGGAGATGTGACAGGTGTTTCTGTGGGAAAGTAAATTGGAGAGACAGGAATAAATGTTAAATAATAAGTCCTTCTTGTTGTTGCTACCACATCTGGCCTGTACAGACACTGTAAGGAAGGAGCTCTGCATGTGTCCTCATTTTTGAACGGGATTACCAATATACAGATATATAGGTTACTTACCAGCCTGAAAAAAACAACCTAAAATATTTGATGTAAAGGTCAAATTATCCTGGTATTTGAAATGAACAGTTTGTCATGACAAGATTAAAAATGACTCATTGTAATTACGATTGACTTAAAATAAGAAATCCATATGGGTCATTTACACTCGCTTGTAGGTTTAATCTAGGGCTGCAATAATCTGCTGGTTATTTTCTAAATGTATCAATTAATTGTTTAGGCTATAAAACGTCAGGGAATAGTGCGAAAGGCCCATGAGGGTGACATCATAGATAGTTCTTTTGTCTGACAAACAGTCCATTACTCTTCATTAATCTTCAGAGTAATGTTAATATAAGACAAAGTGTCAAATTCTCACATTTGAGAAGTCGGAACCATCAAATGTTAAACATTTTTGCTTAAAAACTAAACTATAAATCGGTTAGCAAAATAGTTGCCAAATACTTTTGTCAATTAACTAATTGATTAAATGTCTAATTGTGTGTATGACCGTGACCAAATGTCTTCGCTGCCTGCAAATATAGTGCTGAAATGGTTAGTACAGCGATATTCAACACACCTCAAAGGGTGTGGGGGTGGCCCACAGACCATTTTCTAATTCACAATGATACATTTTTTTGTACTTGGCATGTAAATAAGGTGTAAGAATGCATAAAAAGCATCAAAATAGAGCTTGTTTGTAAAAAATTAAAGTGCCAGAAGTGGATCCTAAGTCCTAAATGCCCTAAAACTCCCCTGGGTACACCAGTTATATTTTGAATATGAAGAATTTCAAAGATGAGTTTTTATCTTATCTTTTTATTATTTTAAATTAAACATTTAGCAAAAATGTCCACTGGGCAAAGTAAGTTGAGTATCCCTGGATTAGTAGATTTATTGATTAGTCAATCGCCAAAACGTCATCAAAAAAAATTGGATTATATACGAAATGCTTCATATATCCAGCAAAAGCGGTCAAACATCTGCAGGTCCCCAAGCGCTTGGAAATTGTGATGGGAATGTTTTACTACTTTCAGACGTTTTATAGCGCAAATGGTTGGTGATGAAACCACTACTGCATCTTGAAGAGGCTGAGATGACAACAGAGCATTGGTTTGTTTAGGACTTGACTGCACTGCAAAGCAACACACGTTCTAAGGCGTGTGCGGCGTTCTGGATATGTGCATCACCCGAATGTGTGTACACAGCATGCCATTTTATTAGAAGCACATACTCCTGTCTGCAGAGATGAGACCATGGCTAGCCAACGTTGTGGGTGCACAGTGAGGCGTGGGGCTGTTTGGGTTCAGGGCCGGTGCGCCGTGGATCTTTGTGAGCCATGCTTTGTGTCTCTGTGTCTATTCATAGCAGGAGAGGAGCTCTTTCAGTCCTTCCGCGAACCCGCTGCCAAACTCCACTTCCTCCCCCGTCCATGCTCCCGCCGCGAGGCCAGCCAGCCGAATGGAGGACGAGCCAGCCAGGCTGCCTGCGCACCTGCGTGAGTCTCTCACTCTCTCTCACTCAAACACACACACACACACACACTCTCAGTCATTTGAACAGGACAGATTTATCTTTGTCAGGGTTTTTAGAATCTTGCACTGTAAATGTTTGTTTGGCTGAAGTGGTAATCTGAGGAGTCCGATTTTTGTATGTCTCATCCCAGAAATCACCTGTCAATCAAACTGTGTGGGCGGGACTGTGCAATCTTTTCTTTGGATCCAGTTTGAGCATCTGCAAGTGATAGAGAGTTTAGAACAGCAAACAAAAGCTATAGACAGTGTTCTCAGGCAACATGAATGCATAAACATGTTGTGTAATATCACTTTAATAGTTAAAACCTATCACATCCCATTATGACAACACACAAACGCACCTAATTATCACTGCATGAGTGTCGGTCCAGTCATGTTGGACCTCTCAGCTGGGAGGTGTTGAAGCAGATCTGGGGTCAGACACCTGAACCGTACACACTTCCACTGGACCATAACTGACAGACCTACTGCACTGGAATAACCAACAGCTACACATCAGCCAGGTACAGATAATGTGGAGTGGAGAACAGAGGGGGGTGGGAATGATAGAAGAAGAAGAAAAAGAAGGAGGAAGGATGAAAAAGTGATAGGGAAGAGAAAGGGTTGAAGAAGTAGAGGGCTGGGATAAGGGGACCAAGACCCCTGCAAATCTTAGTAGGATAAAGAACGTAATCCCAACCATTTAGAAAATCCCCCATCACATCTTAAGTGTAGGATATGGATGCAGCAAGCAGAGTTGGAAAGCCAAGCAGATCAGAATAATGTCTGAACTGATGCTTCAGTTAATCTATTCATGCATGTTTTCTTCTTCTAGAATCGTGTTTTCATTAAACCCATTACACTGTACACAGTACACAAGACACTTACTGTATGTATGTGAGCAGTGAATCAGAGGCGTCCTTGAGCCTCCTTAAATGCATCAGCAAGGTGAATTAGTCCTTGCTTGCAACTCCACTACGAATAGATGAATGATGGGGAAAAAATAAAGGCAGTAAAATGTTCATGTCGTACGGAATAACATCTAAGACTTTGTTATTGATACAAAAGGCTTAGTGTTTGATGATGGCCATTCTCCTGTTGAAAGACAAGTGAGCCAATCAGAGCTTGGGAGGCTGATTAAGTCATCTTCCTGCGCCAGAGCCTGAAAACTATTGGCAGAAAAATGGGTTATTTGACAACTGTGCAGGTTGTTGAAATTGACTTGAAGAAATAACTCTTAAAGCGACAACTTTTGAAAGAAGATATAGGAAAAGTGAAATTCATAACCAATAAACATTTTGCTGATACAACCTTATTTGGTACAGTATGACCGGTTAATATTAGCTGACGCGAGGACTCTTTTCTACTCGTACTATGGTTACAATATCTTTAGCCTTTTCCAACAAATTTGCCCAAGAAATGTCAACAATGCAGGATTTCAAATAATTAAAGAAATTGTTTTGCAAATATTTTATAAGGAAGTCAATGCATTGAGCACATGAATGTTTTTTTTATTAAAAAAAACTAGACAAGGCACCTTTTTATTATTATTAGGAAAGGTTTGATTGTTAGGCTGTAGCGGTGGCTTTAATGAGTATGATTAGCTAAAGCGGAAGTTGCTTTTGTTTAGAAGCACTGATATGATACTATGAATAAGGACAATTTATTCACTTTAATTCAGACCAAGAAAAACTACTTTTAGGTCCGGTTTGATACTAACTGAACTTTCCGGTATTAATTGAACTACGAGAGAATACAAAGTGAGAAGCTAACAGTCTGCAGGTGAGGCAGTGAAGGAAAACTCTATTGAAATGAGTTTTTCATATTTTAATGAAGCAACACTGATATGGTGGGTCTGTTTGCATTGGCCCACTGTTGCTTAACCAATCATAGAGCAGGCGGGGCTGGAGCTGTGCCAAGAGATAGGCCCGATGTTCAAAGTGTAACCCTGAGCTGCTCTGTCCACGCGTCCGTCAATATTTAACCAGTTTATTTTTTTTTATCAAGTATGAAGTTCATGGCTTTTGTGGAAGCGGTTGACTGGGTGGCTGCTGCGGCTGGATGAGACACACAGGAAACTCCCTCAGCCCACTTCCTCTTTTACATTGTTGCAGAAAAAGGAAGAACGCTCAACAGGTCCGCGTTGAGTTTCCTGTTGAATAAACTGATGGGTCAGTTCATATCCACAGGCATGTGGAAGTCCTACTTTGCATTTATCAGGTTTCAAACTCCTCACACAGACATGGCTCTTGCACATCTGCTCAGGGAAATGTCACTTTTATTTCTTTTCTTACCTCTGCTTGTCCTTTCTCCTCCTGCCTATCTAAACACACGTGCTGGGAAACAAGCCGTCCATTAACCCCCACACTCAGAGCGAGTTGTGTCCTGAGGGGAGAGAGGGGAGTAAGAGAGCAGGAGGAGGCGGAGATGGTGAAGAAGAAAAAAAAGAAAAAGAATGAGGGAGGAAATTGCAGTGTGGGCAGAAATCCGCCTTCTCCATTTCCTGGGGAGGAAGTGGATTAGATCGGGGAGAGTCGCAGCCTGCTCCTCACACTAAAGAATGCTACCAGGCTCGATTTGAACCCTTTTCAGACAGACATCCATCCCTAACCCTGTAAATAGTACATTCATCTGCTGATGCTTTCATCCAAAGTGACTTACAATAAGTGCATTCAGCCATTAAGATATCACCCATAAATTACAACAATCACGAGTATATAAAACTAACAAACACAAACTGGTTCCAGTTGCATGTTTCACAAAATGTTGAATTATTTCTTTACTAAACTTAATGTTTATCATTTAGTTTTACTCCAGTTTTTTCAAGCATGCGTCACCAACTATATGCTTGGACTCTTTATAAAAGGAAATTTGAGGAAATAGACAGTCACACTCAGACACTTGAATTACACAATTGTTAAAAAGGAAATTGTTTTATTCCATTGTGGCTTAAAAAATCCCCACTAAACAAGTCATTAGAAGAATCATCCAGCAGTGTTAGCTGGCGAGTAGACACATGTACAGCTTCAAGCAGCAAGTGGAGGAGTGCTATCAAGCACTCATGATGTTTTGTCTGTTTGTGTCAAAAGTGAGACAAATACTAAAAGGCCAGGGAAGGATTTCACAAAAAGCAGTGCTGACGTGGATTTGTCGAGATTTAATTCAATCGCAATCCAGGCATCATCGCTCGACAGTGACTCCCACGTACTCTTGAGCATGACGCAACTTAGAGCTAGTCAGTGAGAAAATACTGAATTATTTAAAGGTCTAAAACACAAGGAGTTGCAGTATTCTTCTTTTACAGTAAACATGCATGGAATATCTATGGATGATTTAAAAAAAAAAAAAAAAATCCATGTCCATGGAAACAAGACTGGCTGGTTTCCCGGGGGTGTGTGTGTGTGTGTGTGTGTGTGTGCTCTCACAGCTGGGTTTGTACTATGCATGTTTGTGCGAGTGGGTGGATGTGTGAGTGAATCTTGTGTCTTTGTGCAAAGCTTGCTATGCCAAGGGGTGTGTGTGCGCACGTGACCGTACATGACTGCAACCTGCCCCCCCACACTTTTTGGTCTCTCTCTTGGTGGTACATTACCCTTTTTACTGTGTGGGGAATTAGTGATATAAAGAATGTGTTTTTTCACGTTTTGTTTGTGTGTGTGTTTGGTCTTTCTGGGGGGAAATTTCCTGCCCCTGGAAGCAGCCCTTGTCCTCAGGAATTTCCTGAGTGGGCAGACAGCACTTCCTGAATAAATGGTGTGTGTGTGTGTGTGTGTGTGTGTGTGTGTGTGTGTGTGTGTGTGTGTGTGTGTGTGTGTGTGAGAACTCGCTCTCTTTTGAAAGGGAAACTGTTCTCACATGCCAGCAAGTGAGCTGAGCACACCCCCCCCCCTTCCTGTTAACGACACACTCCACATGCCGTTTCTGATGGGGGGGGTTGCTTTACTCTGAACGTCACAGTCAACACACACTTTTATTACTGACGGACTGACGGTTGATTTCAGGCTTTAATAGGAAAAGTCAAAAGGCATAAATCATCTTCCTCTTGACAAATATCCAGTTAATGAAATCAACAACTTCATCAACCAGCAGAAAACACTATTTTAAAAGGGACATTCCGGATATTTAATACTGCACTTTCATAGAATTGGGGGTCCTCCATTTTCCATTGCAGATTCATGCGTGAGGCAAGCGTGGCTGGTCATCATAACACCGCAGGAAACAGACACAGAACATCGAAGGTGTGTCGTTTTTGATTCTCGGGATGTGGCTGTTTGCCAGAAGACACATTTAGTTTCTAAAGAAGCTGGCAGCAAAAAAAACTATTTAAACATGACGTGTTTGTTCAAGACACCCCCCCACCCCGGTCGCTAGCAATGATGACGCGGTGAATAGTGACAATTCTCTCCGTCCACTCAGTCTGCAGGTTTACACGTCACCTTTTGGTATCGCCTCAGTTCCCTTGGAACCTCGACGGAGGTGGTACTAAATAAAGTAACTGTTGGCAGGTAACAGGGACTTTTTTTTCACATTGGAAATGGATAGTTCTTAAAGCTGTGGTCTGTAGTTTCTGTCTCGCCCATGAGGAATTCTAAGTAATGACAAAAACACTGTCAGCGCATCCACATGACGCAAGCCGTTGGTGATCACGCACCACCTCCACCCCTCTTCCACACACTTGCTGGTAGTGCTTAACCCGTCAAATCAAGGAGTATACGGAGGAATAAACAACAAACTCTTAATAAGAGGTAATTGTCCTTTTTGTCTCCAAAGCTGAACGCTGCGGTTGTCCTTTCTCGTAAAACACATCACTCGAGCTGCCTCGCGCTAAAGTCGGACGACGCCATTTTGTAAAGCTAGCCATACTGAGAAATACAGAGCGAGTTGTGTGGAGCTGATAGTCTTAATTAGCTTTGTATCAACTCATTTGGAAATGGCTTGAATGTTGCATGTTCATTAATATAAAATAGTTGTTCACTATAGCCTTTGGGGCTGGGACGATATGCTTTTTGTCCCGATTAGATTCTTTCATGATACATGGGTGCCAAAACGATTTGTATTGCGATTTTCATTTGTGATTCTACAAGTATTGCGTTTGATAGTATTGAGTATTGCGTTAAGTTAAAAAATACATTTCTAGAGACAATATATCATGACATTTCTAAAAAACTAATTGTTTTCTAAAAATAATGCGCATCACATGTCAGTCAGTCTGACATTTATTTCATTTGTAAAGAACATAACTAACTTTTTTTTTGGTCTGTTTTGCTATGATGTAGTCGGTGTCAGCGGTACCGCATAAACAGAAAATATACTGGTATACATGGATTACATTTTTTTTTTTATGTCGATTCTAAGGAAAATAATCAGTTTTAACAATTGGCGCAAAAAAAATCATGATGTATGAGAGGTTAGATTTTTTTCCACCACCATTGCTTAGAAGATTTTTTTGAAGATGTTTCCCCACTGATTTCCATTTATTGAAAAGGTTTGCAGCTGTGTATAGTTTGTAAATTTACTTTAAGAACAATTCCATTGTGGGACAGTTAACCAAGTATTTGTTTGTGTGCATACTGACTTTTTGCAGCAGTAGCTCAGTCCGTGGGTACTTGACATGGTGACCGGAGGGTGGCCGTTCACAACAACAGAGTGTAAACATTTAATTTCCCCAATGAAGGATTGAGCTGTTTTTTTTTTTTGCACACTTCTGACTAAATCAGTATGTAGTGTGCAAACAAAAAAGGTTGTTTGGAATTTGTAGTGCATATCCCCATTATATTTTTCCGATGTATTTCTGTCATAAATTTGAAGTTTCCAAGCCAATGAGGAGATTACTTAACTAGATTAAGTAACTAGATTCTAGTCTACTAAACTTCAATTAACCGGTGATTCTGGGAAATGGTGTTGAAACCCTACAAAATTTCCAATAAAGATGGAGACACAATCCCAATGTGAGGAAATACTTTCCATTTCAACCTTCATTGAAACTCCTTTAGCTCTACAATGTAAAAACATGTGGAAATAAATGACATGAATCAGTTCCCAATGGTGGGGAAAGGTCAAAAAAGCTAAATGAAAAGAGAACAGTCAGTAAGAGAGGCAGAAAGAGAGTGGCTGTAAGAAATTGTTCACATATAGGTTCACTTCTGAAAATCATTAATAAAATTGAGTGGTTTGGTTGAACTACTTTCAGGTCGTGGCCCTATGTTACCTGGGATGAGAGTCCACAAGTAGACATTGTTTTAGACAAAAAGGTTGTGAAACACTGCCATGGAAGCAATCACCAAAGTGTTACACTGCACAAAATGCTGACTTCACTTTCTCCACATGAAAAGGGAAGAAAAGAGTGTGTGTGTGTGTGTGTGTGTGTGTGTGTTGTTCAGACATGTAGGGGCCTTTTGATTTACTGAACAAATGTCTTTGAAGCTTGTGTATTTTCAAAAAAAAAAAAGGAGAGGAAAAACTGGCTCCTGAACAAAAGGAAGAGTGGCAGTTGACGCTGGATTCAGGAACTAACCTACAAGAGCCAGCTTGCTCCAGTGCTCAACGACAAGCTATCAAAAACAGGTCGCGCTACTTCCTGGCCATAAACGTTCTGTGTGATTGATGTTCCGTTTTACGTTTGTTTTGACTGGATGAAGTCCAGATTTGCTAAATGGGGATAGGCACGTGCATGCCGGTGGAGGAAGCGTAGGATGAATATGATAGAAGGGGGGTTCTTTTGACTGAAAAGTAAAAGTGTGTGTGTGTGTGTGTGTGTGTGGAGGTGGATTTTCCACTGCTGCACCCACCTGACAGAATCACTGTCAGGAGAGAGACACAAAGAGAGGGGAGATGAATAGTGGGAGCATTAACTGTGGAAATGTGTAGCTCTCATACCACATATTCCTGAGTCAGGGTGTCAGGTCACGGTCAGCCCTTCCCCTCCTTCCTCCTCCTCCCGTCTGGAGGAAAAAAAAAAAACTTTTCTTCATTGAGATAGCAAGACCAATATCCGCCTATCTCTGCTATGAGAAAATAGGCAAACATTTACCAAAGAACTGAGTGACTAAAAAGCTTTGAGTTTGGAGAGCAAAGTCTCAGCCTTACTGATGCAGCACTGCATTTATTTATGGTTCATTCAGGTCGGGCTAAGCTGAAATCCTCTCTTGGATTTTTATGTGCATCAGTTGTCTCTTAGTGACTGTTGAAATTCATGAGTTTGACAGTAAACAATATCTGAGACTTCACTATGACCCATATTACACAATTTTTGCAGTTTTGTTTCAGTTTTGCAAATAAAGAGAAAAGGAAATACAAGTGTGTGACGCACTAGAAAGTCTGAACACAACAGCTATTTCGAAATGATTAGAAATGAATATACTTTGGTAAATCTTACTTGTTATGCTACAAAGTAACAATAGAAAATAGAACTTCAATTAACACAGATTTTTCAATACATTTTATTTTCTTAGATCCTCATGATTCATATTCTATTTTTCTGGAACAGTACTCACGCGTAGACTTTACTTTTGTCTTATTCTTAATCGTCAACCAGTGCTACTGAAAAACACACACACAAAATTAAAACAATAAGGACATGTACATTTTAGCACATTCTTCCAAAATGATTGTTATTCAAATAAATTCACAAAAAGGAGTAGGAAAAAGTTCAAAAACAACATTTTCTAGCCTACCCCCTTTTTCTATCCTTTAAAACAATTTGATGCTTCACTTATTTATACATGTTTACATACTCATACACCTAATATCCATCTACCTACACTCACATAAACACATGCATACACATCTATCTATATCAAACTGAATAATAACCCATCCAAACTGGACTTAGTTTATAAGCCCAGGAACCATACACTCAGCATACAATACTAACACCTCAAGTCCCTTTCATATCCATTCAATATATTCATTTTAAATAGTCTCTTAAAATTGCTCATTGTTGTACATCTTTTCACTGCAGCTGTTCCCAACTGCTTTGGTTGGGATGCCGTGATATGTAGTGTTTGTTCTCATAAGTTTCCTTTTAAATACAATAGTTCTTCTTGAAGTGTGGTTTGGTCTCTCTCATTTGAAACAACCGATAGCTGTTGATTATATTCTTTATACATAATTCGTGCAGTTTTAAAGTCAACAATATCTCTGAATTTTAGTGCTTTTAGTTTGCTGAAAAGTGGATTAGTTGGTGCTCTGTAAGGTGCTTTATTTACAATTCTTAAGGCTCTCTTTGGAAGGATGAATATAGTGTACAATGATTGTTGATTTAATAGGTATTTGTTTTTTACAGTATAGCAATTGATTTTGATATTTTGGCCATTATAACATAATGTATATGGTTTCAACATTAAGTTCTTTTACTTTTTCTATTGCAATGTCAATTTTTTTTGTGTACATTTATTGCCCAATTGTCAAAAATTATAATTTATTTTTTAGTTTTATCAAATCTACCAACCAGTTAGAAACTAGTTAAAATGGCCTGTTTGGTTGTAGATTAAGGCTGGACAATATACAAATGTGTACAGTATATCTTTTTCTTTAAAGTTACTACTGCAATGGTAAAAAACCAGGGGGTCAAACTGGGTTACGGTAATATTTACATAATTCGGACAACACTTTATGTTCTGATCCTTGCTTTGTGTCACGGCAGTGTGAGCAGTGTGTTTAGATGAACAGTGAATGGCTTCCATCTGTGGCGCTAGTGCACGGAGCTCCCTGAGGAGCAGAGCAGCGGAGGTCCGCAGAGAGGCGTCGGATGACGCTGCTCTGCTTCTCTGTTCACGTGCACCATAGAAGGAAGCCAAGCACCATTCATTTTAACACACTGCCCACACAAAGATGACACAGAGCTGGATTAAAATATACAAAGATATTCCTTTAAATGTACCTACTACTAGCCATCTATACTCTAATTTGCCATTTTTCCTTTTTACACATTAGCTACTGTTTATTTAGAAGACTTGGATGACTAGATACTAAAGTTAGCTTGCTAACAAAGCAGCCTACCCTAACCCAATATCAATCAGACAGATCCGTGACAAAACTGAGTTCCCGAAACTGACCCAAAGAAATTAACCATGTCTGTTCATTTTTGCGGACCACAGCACACAGCACCATATTTTTTTAAAAATATATGGACATTTTAAAATTGGACATGGTAGGGGGTTACACATACAATTTGTTGTTAGTCAGGGTATCAAGAGGTAGTCGTTGCAGTTGTAGTTGGGTGAGAGAAACATAGGCAGCAGAGGTTTAGATAGGCGTGCACAGCTAAACTGAGTCAGGACGGGACGTCTAAGCTCCACAGCAGGACGGACCTCATTAACTCGATGGCCTGTGAGGGGAAGTTGAGGGCTTCTGTACCGCAACAACGAAACAAGATACCAGTGATCTCATCCTCCTCTTCCCTTCATTCATCCCAAGCGCTTATGAGTTGCCTTGGCAACTTGTGCGCTCGGTGTGTGTATGTGAGTTGGTGTGCATAAGCGGGGGCCTTAGAAACCACAGAGTGAAAATTGTGTGTCATCAGAGAGGATTAGGAGCCCACGGTTTAGTCAAGGGCTTGGGATCCTGCTGCTGTCATACTTGAGGGTTTTATATGTAAACACACACATACTCAGAAAAACACACACATATTTGCTCTTGTGAACACTGTAAATCTGAGATGCATTCAACAAAGGCAAAGGCTGATGACAAGGAAGACCGAAATTGATTTTCTTTCTGTAACGGATTCTCTGACAGAAAACAAGCAGAAAGGACAAATACATCAGCTGAGGGAAGTGTTTATGAATATGTTGAAGGAACAGAGTCCAAGGTGCTCCCTATTTTCCTCACACTCCCTGTCCGTGCCATCCATTTTTCTTTCCACCTTTAAGTAAGCAAATTATGTTTGTCTCACTGGCTGCACTGCAACAGAAAGTTTTCCGTCTTTTTTAGAATGAGTTCCTTATAGGTTTGCGAAAATGTGAGATACAAAATAAGAGCCTGAAACTCGCAACTTGACTGTGACTTCTACAGCTGAAATCAGATACGATCAGCGTTAGTACGATCCATGTACAACTGTCATAGATTTGGCAGCCTACTGAGCAGTGTTAGCATGGAGGACAAAGACATTGATTTCATCAATGGAGAGAGAAAAATTAGCGACTTTTTGTTGTTTGCTGCCACAGTCAATTTATCTTAGTATATGGGTACAGGGTTAATTATTAGTGGAAAAGATTCAATGTGATTCCCAAGGCAGTACCATTTTTATACCATACTGCAGTAAATACCTAAGCGTCCAAGACACACTTCCTCCCGTGAGAGAAATCCATTTTGTTACATTTCTCTTTATTGCGACTGTTTTGTAAAATGTGATGAGTCCAGCTTCCTATCTGCTATATTGCAAACACCGCACTCGTAAGTTGTATGTATGAGTACGAACAAGAGGCAAAGCTGTAGACTCTGGTCACTCGCTTCATATATTGGTTACATCCCAGAATAGGTCTGAGCTACAATCCAGGGCTAAGCATGAGGTCCCACTCTGTGAACTTCACTTGAGTACTGGCTATGGATCTGTTTCCCTTCCTGTTTGAATTCCCTTCCTCCTTTTGCCCCTTTGTTTGGCCCTCCTCTGCCTTCATTTTTTCCCGTCCTCACACACTATGCGCTGCTGCTCTCATCAGTCTTTCCTTTCAGTTTCCACTCTTCCTCTTCTTGTCTCCGTCCTGCTGTCTGTTAATAAACCTCCCGGCGTCGCTCTCTAACCTTACCGCAGGAAGTTTCCTGTGCTGAAACAGAGCCCGCGCTGGATTGCTTCCTGCCAAAGTGTGTTGTGGGACACGTTTGTTTGGGCCCCTTCTTCCTCCTCCTCCTCCTCCCTTCTGCTCCCCTTGTTGCTTCCTCCTTTGGGCTCTGTGCAGATGGCTGAGGCCAGCAGACCGGATCTCGCTGGGTTTTGGCAGAGCAGCACCTCTCCCGGGCTCTGGAGAGAGCATACCGCAGCCGTGACCTCGCGACCCGGGCCACGCTGCTGCCCGCCCCGGCCTTGCTGCTCTCAAGTCAGCCACCAGAGACCGACGTACAGCTGGCGCATGCAGCGCAGATGGCCACTCAATTCAATATTGATAGAAAGTCAACGACGTTGTCACTTTTCCAGTGCCTCCTTGGATCTATCCTCGTTAGAAAAGGGAACAAACTAATTTTAGCTGTTCAAATTCGAAATCACTGGTTTTCTGGGACTATTTCAATGTGTTCTCTTACTACTGATGTTTAAAAAGGTACCTATACTGCTTTAATCAAATTGAAAAATATGTATGAAAAATAATTATTACATACAGTATATTAAAAGATACAATAGGCTAGAGATAATATAGCCAAGCTATGATTATTACTATGGCCAAGAAGCTCCTTGTCTGCCCAGCACTAGCTCCTGTGCTTGTGGAACACCTGTATCCCATTCCCAGACACTTTCTTAGGACGTCTGCTGACATGCTGAGGGTCAGAGCTTGACAGGCCGTTAGCTGTGCTTCAGATAACCACAGCCTTCCTGGGCTTATCGGCAGCGCCTGTGCCGTTAACTGAACATGGGGGAAGAGAAGGGAAGGGGCGAAATGGGAATCTGACAATCAAGACAGGGTTTCATTTTATATTGATTGCTCTCTGTAAAAAATTCCTCAGTTTGACGGGTTGGGGGAGCTGAGACCTGAAAGAGAGCACAAGTTTCATATTACTTGTGTGACACTGGCGGCCAAAGATAACAGCTGTCCGACTCCCAGAGGAAGTGTTTGGGGCCGGGCGATAAGAGAGATGTAAGAAATGAGTAGTTATGCTCTATGTGTGTGTCATGGATGTTCAGATCCGAGCTATACACATACAGTGTTGCAAGTCTGTGTGTGTATGCATGTGAAAGAGAGAAGGAGGTGAGTCTGAGTCATACTGTATATCGTTGGGTTACGAGTATACAATGAGATGGCAGTATTTGTGTTAACCGGGATAAATAAGGGTCAAAAAATGTTTTTGTTATACTAAAAATATGTTGTGAAGACAATATCAAGAATATCAAGAGTTTGAGAACATTTCATATGCATTTGGTGGCCCATAGAGAAACTGCATTTTATGCACTTCCACATTAGCTTGAGCTGTTTTGGTTGCTAGGGTGAAGTTAGAGCTACCATATCTTTCTTGATTAGTCTTAAAGTCGGCGATTAATAACACATAATGTAATTGTTACTTTTGTTTATATTCAGAATTTGACTGTTTCTTTGCCATTCAGCTAGCTCGCTTGTGCACCAATGTTTGCAGGCAACGAAAAATAAATACTTGTACCAAGACTCTAGATTTATGTTATTTTAGGGCAAAGTCATAATCAAATGGAGACTGCAACATTTTCATTTGTTTCTGGAAAAAAGGCCAGTATCTTTTTAGCAGCTGTTACCTTAACTTATTAGCGTTAAGCCATGGTGGTTGCTGCTGGTGGCAAATTAATACAATACAATCGGGTTGCTCTCTAGGTAAGCCAGCTAGTTAGCGCTGCAATATCATACATGAATGAAATAAAATGGAACCACCATTTGTTTTTAATTAGATTTTGACCAGGTTGCCATTCTGCTAGCCAACTTCCCAGCAGAAGAAAAAAATGCTGCACTTTAGCTCCACTAATAAGGTTATTTCTACATTCACAGCAGATCTGAGAAATGTTTTTCCAACTAAAATTCATGACACTCAGGTGAAATTGAGATTTTCAGATTTTTTTCCATTTTCACAGTCTCTCTCTGATGCCTCTGCTTGCTTGTTGGTGGTCACAGTGCAGATGTTGTACACGGCTGTTCCCACGGCAGTGAAAGAAACATTTCAGAGTGCGAGGAAGGAAGAAAAGATAGTGTCATTGCGGTTTCCCTGCTCTATTTCCTCCATGTGTCCCTGTCTCTTTATACACAAACTAATGAACTGTCTGTCCGTCTGGAGTTCAGAGAAGAGCAGCACAGATCAGAACCGATAACATAAAATAACAGTCTTTTTCATATCCCTGCCACCTCCTTTTTATTCTTGTGAGTCAGTGTATTCTTCCCCTTAACCTATCATCGTCTAATCTTTTATTCTTCTTACCTCCTCTCCCTTTCTGACTGTCTCCTCCATCTTTTTTTCTTTATCTCTGCTGCCGTTCCCGTAATCACTCCCTCCTTTTGGCTTTTATCTCCATTTCCTCAATATCCTTTTACTGCCTCTGCCTCCTTCCTTCCTCCCCCTCCCCCTCCTTATCTCCCTCCCCTTCATCCCCCTCCTTCCTGCCTTCCTTCTTTTCTTCCTTCCTCGCCCCCAACCCCGTCCTTCTGCCTCTCCTCCACCAAGCTCATCCTACTTCTCTTCCCCATTATCACCACTTAGTTGCTTGTTTACAAAAACTCTGGTCTGAACCCTGTCTCTTCCCCCTTCTCCCCCAACCCTTCCACCTCCAGGTCTGCAGCCAGTCTTTTGGAGCAGGGAGGATGTGGCCCAGTGGCTGCGATGGGCCGAGAAGGAGTTCGCCCTGCGGCCAATCACCAGCGGCTCTTTCCAAATGAACGGCAAAGCCCTGCTGCTGCTCACCAAGGAGGACTTCCGCTACCGGTCCCCCCACTCCGGTACTCTTCTTTTGAGGTGTATTCTAGACTAGGAAAAGTGGAGACATCAATCAAAGGTTTTACAAATGAGTCACTTTCCTTAGATGGTTCTTTTAGTCTAATTGGAGCAGGACCCCAACTGGAAAACAGGATATACCAACTAGGAAGACAGAGCCGTCTCAGATCATGGAAACACTGACTAGTTGCAGAGAAATCATGGAAAACTGGTGCAATTATACAGAAGCTTCTTTTCTAAAAGGGAAAAAGTGAGTAAAAAAAAAATGACACCTGCTGTCACTAAATGACTGATAGCATTACATTAAATTGGAATTATATTTTAGGGTCCTCACAGATGAGTAAACACTGAAGGAACATCATCAGCTGTTGCTCTTTATGGGTTAAGACCAATATTAGTTTATTTGTACATGAAAACCTTTGCCAATCTGGCTTTAAAATCATTGTGTTTACAGCAAAGCTACACCATTTAAAAATCAATAAAGTACAGAGGAGGGAAGGAGGCAGCTGTTCCAGCAAGACTGCTGGGGGAGGAAGTAGGAGACGGTTGATCAGGAAGTATAAAAGAACCTCAACTGTTGTCCCGGCAACGCTAACAGCCAGGCGCATGAACGTAATGCAACAAAAAGTAAACTGTTTTCTTTGCAGAATTTTGGATTTGTAGTTTTGAAATGAAACAAGGTTCCATGTCTGATTATGTTCCCTGGAAATGTTTCAGTACGGTCAGTAGGGGCTGACGTCATTCCTGCGGGGGTCAGGATGATAGTCATCAGAGTGGGATGAAAGGAGTGATCAGCGTTGTGAAATATTAAGATTAGAAATAGGATGAACCCCCGACAGACTGGAGGAAATGACATGTCATTTCAGGTCTTTGTAAATTCAGATTAGAAAAGTGTGGGAATTATATGGAGGACTAAAAATGAAAGCATAATCAAGGCGGCAATAAATACAGGAAAAACAGGAATTGATGAAGAAAAGAATAAACACATGAAAACGGAACCAAAAGCATGAATAATTAAATACATATCAATGTTGCTAATTAATCAGAAAATCAATAAATAATATATTATTTTACATTTAGCTAACCAAACGCAAAATGATGAGTGCTCACAGGGCAGATTCAGCTCTTATTACGTTGCTTTATGCTGCTGTTGATGTAAGCTGGCCGCGAGATCTTAATATGGAGAAATGCATGAAATCATTTAGATTTGTAAAAATGCAGCAATAAATTAGACATTTATTCATTTTTTTGGTGAAATTATCAACCAAACGTATTTATTCGATTATTATTATTTTTTAAATAAATGTATTTAAATTCATTGAATAAGACATTTTGAATCCTCTGTATAATTGAACAGGAAGTAAGGTTGCTCTGTTCAGTTTAATCTATATTTCCTCCAATCAGAGAGCCCAATGTTTCCCTTTACATGTTATTACATGTTGTGAGGAATAAGGAATAATCTGGAGTTCTAGAGAGATGTGGCCCAGCTGACAGCTGTTGTCAAGATTGTGTTTCTCTTTCAACAGAATTTTTCACATCCTGTTAAGAAATTGAGTTCTGGGAATTTGTTTTTTTTGTTTTTTAAATGTGATTCATCATTGCAGGATTTATTAGTTGTCTTTAGTCGCCCTCAATGTGACACTGAGATCATTTTGCTGTAAAATGATTTCATGCATCAGCAGCTGTAGATCTTTGATACATAAGACATAGTGTGTAGAGAGATAAAGCTGACAGTGATTGATTACATTTTAATATCGGTAGCTGTAGCTGTTGGCACGGCTGTCAGTGACATCAGTGAAAAGTCATTTTAGGGAACAGAGCAAATATTTTTGCTTGTGATGGGTCTGTTTCCTCCTTTTGGGGATTGTAATTGTGCAGTTCCCATCAGTCCCTTTTGTGGAAACTCTAAGAATAAGACCTGGGATGTCTTAACTTCACGTCCCACAATAAACCACGCAGTTTGTAGGGCAGCTACACGTTTAGACTTTAAAATGTTTAATGGGAGAAACAAAGCCAAAAGGGTGTTTCACATGTCAGCCATGACTAACTATAAGATGTCTTCCTAGTATTTGTGATTCATCATGATAAAAAAAACAACAACATTCTTTTGTGTGCAGATCTTAGACAAAATGTGAAGAGAACTAGAATTTAAAATCCAGACTCAAAGCAAACTCTAAAGCACCAGGAAACGGGAGATTTCCCCACAGTCCAACTCAACACCACAGGCCAAGAAAGTGAGAACTGAAAGGGTGTGTGTGTCTGTGTGTGAGAAGGTGTTCACCATTACTTCCTTTATGAGAATAATTTCCTTGTTATGATAAGTCTTAAAAACAAACAAAAAAAAAACAGTAATGTGTGATGGCAGTCTGGTAACATCACAACCACTGTGGGGTTATTTGTTAACCATGTAATTGTTTGGAGAGGAGGAGCCGTTGTCGGTGTTGAGGCATAACAAACAGCTGTTAATCATTCAGTGAACTTCCTGCTCAGGGTTTGTGCCTGGTGTCAACACTACTGTATAAGCACTCAAAGGAGAATACCAGGGTCATATAGAGTTACGGCCCATTTACCTGTGTCAACATCTAGTTCATGTTAGCCACTATGCCCGATGTAGAAAGACATAATCTTAAGCCTTGAGTTGCCATGACTCCTTGTCCTGAAACGGTCATGTCTGCCCCCTCAGAGACTCTTCCATTATTGCTCAAGCTGCCTGCTGCCTGGACAGCAAGGGGAAGAAGAAGGGTAACCTGATTCTGTGGATGACGCCAATGCTAATTTCCTATTTTATGCAGGCGTAAGATGCTACATATGGCTAACCTCTGAACTTTTGAATGTCTGCAGGGGACGTCCTGTACGAGCTGCTGCAGCACATCCTGAAGCAGAGGAAGCCCCATGTGTTTTACCCGTC
Source organism: Percina caprodes (assembly GCA_013375575.1). Classification (NCBI taxonomy): domain Eukaryota; kingdom Metazoa; phylum Chordata; class Actinopteri; order Perciformes; family Percidae; genus Percina; species Percina caprodes. The sequence continues at coordinate 27,274 of JABXJD010001943.1, read as the reverse complement.
TGCCTACTTCCCTGGGAACTCCTTCCACTCGCTGCCTGAAAGCGCTGTGCAGCACCTGAAGCTTGAAGGTTTTTTTTGTTTCTTCTTTAATGCATACATTCCATACATTTACAGCTCTGGAGTTAGATACAACTTCAAAAGACATCTACAATTAATTTAATATTTACACCAATTATAAAACTAAAACATATGTAGTATTTAGCTACTTGGCTTAATAAATATATAAAGTAGGCTAACTTCATTATAATAGCACATACCGTTTCTGGGTTTTAGAATTTTACAATTCATATCTTATATCATATCACTTGTTGTTCTCAATTATAAAACTAAAAAATATATATACTATTTAGCTACTTAGCTTAATAAATATATAAAGAAGGTTAACTTAATTATAATAGTACATACCGTTTCTGGGTTTTGGAATTTTACAATCCATATCTTATCATATATTTTTGTTCTTTTTGTTCTAGCACTCTGAGCCATAAATCTCTACTTCGAAAATTGATTTAAAAAGAAAAATATTTTCTTCTTGCTAAGAATCTTAAGCTATTTAGCTATTTACAGTAAAGCAGGCTTACTTCATTATAATATCACACACATACTGTGATATCACTTTTTTCTGAGGTAAGATAATGCAGCTGAGTGTTTAGGTTAATGCCAGTTGAGGTATGATAAATTGGTCGTTTATGAACTACTGTTATGTAGTCTCTTTTTCAGAAGCACAGCCGTTTAAGGAAGTAATGATAATGTTCGGTGGAATACCTGAGTGTTTCCTGGCTTGGGTCTGAGGGAATGTGACCAAGCAACATTCACATGGGTTGGAGTAGTAACTTCACATGTTGGCAGTGAAACCTGCTTCACAAGGAAATAGTGCTTTATTTAAACAAGAACACAGAACACCACCAAACTGCTCTGGTAGCTTATGGCAGGTTTGCTTCCTGGTTCTAAATTCCACTTTTGTATATGCTGTTTCCAATGCTTGTGAATGTGAAACATTCACTTCTGACACATACCAGAGAACTTTTACTGAAACTCTTCAATAAATAATGTAATCAGCATACACAACCTAACAGCAGGATATTAGTGACACCTAGTGGTCTTTTCTGTGTGAAGCCAGAATACCAAGAGACCAGGAACTAACAGCAATAAGCACATGGACAGAAAATGACATACACACGTCTTTAAATTGCCCTTTTTGTCTTACGAACAGTACCGAATGACCAGATATTCAGTTTAATATAATTCAAGACAAAGTAAAATAGCAAATTGTCTTGTTTGAGAAGCTGCAACCATCAAAAGTTTACTTTTCTGCTTGAAAAATAATCGCCTGACTAAGTGTTTCAGCTCTGTTTATAGGGGAGACACTACAGGCAAAGAAAAATAAAAAAGAAGGTAGATAGGGTTAGATAATGCCCTTTTTGTATATTTAAACATTAACATTTCAGAAAACTTTGAATACAAAAACAATCCTCTTAATGTAAGTAATCAACCGGGGAAGGTTTTACCCGTACACCTGTAGTATCTTGCAAAATGTATGGAATTTACAATCCAAAAAGTTTTTGTTGTCATACTTTGAGCCAGAAATCTCTACTTCAGGAGCACATATATACACAAAACCTTCTACTTTCATTCCTATCTGTATTCTGGATTTGTTCAGATATCATTTAAACATTTTATACCTGTTCAAAATGTTTTTTTTTTTTTACAGAATTTTCTTATTTATGGAGTGATAGGGAGTTATCCAAAATCCCTTCTGTAAAAACTTATGTCAAAAAATAAAACATTAATTTTGAACCTGGCTTTTTCAGCTTTCTGTTCTGGAAATGTATATAAATTAGCGCATATTTAAGATAATGACTCATTTGCATATTTAACATACATTTTTTTTTTTAACTATTAAATTATCTTAGTGTAAATGATCAAGTTTGATGGGGATTACTGTTCGTTTAAATATGTTCCCTATTCTCCTGTAGTGTGTCCCCTTAATATAAAAGTGTGGAACTTGGCTGTAGATATTTATCACATATTGTATCTTTTGTAACCCCAGAAACGGTACGGCGGGCACCGCGTGGTACAGAGCCAGCCCCCCAGCATCCACCAACCATCGAGCTGCGGCACCGCTCCCGTTCCCCCCACCAGAACCAGACCAGACGATCCCCCCCGGGGCCAAACCACCCCCGCGCAGCCAACGAAGACCACCTGCAGACCTTCTCCCAGCTGCCCGACAGCAACCACCACCTGCCTGAAGAAATGTACCCTCTGTCGGTGTCCCCCGCCGCACCCAACGGCCGCTGCACCACGCCCGAGAAGCTCCGTGCCGGGCAGCCCGGGGCCAGGAGCTGGGCCCTCCTCGCGTCATCCAGCTCATGCCCAGCGCCATCATGAACCCTCTGCTCCTTAGCCCGAGCCGTGCTGGCGAGGGTGCTGCCATGGACTTCAGGCACAGCCGCGTTGGGCCCCGTCTCAAGCCACGCCGAGAACGGGCGTGAGAGGAAAGCACACGGCCACCACCATCAGATACCACTGTCCCAGCAACAGCAGCAGCACCTGCTGCAGCAGCAAGAGGAGGTGCTGTACAGGAACCACGTCATCATGCCTGTGTCTCCTCCAGAAGAGCAACAAATGCCCATCGGACGGATAGCAGGTGAGTTTTAAAACACACTTTAATAGACTTTCTTTTATGTGATGCCGTCTTTCTCAGTGTCTGCCTGTTAACGCCATTTTGTTTATTGAATCGTGATTTTTTTTCTGTCATTTAGTTGTATGTGCTTTTGTTTCCACTGTCAAAGCTCTTTGTACACAATTGTTTTTAAGGGTGCTATACAAATTATTATTACTACTACAGTGAACCCTCGCTATATCGCGGTTCACCTTTCACGTTCTCGCTGCTTCACGGACTTGCATTGTGTTCTGCATTCTGATTGGCTAAACAGGCTCTCAGCTTCTTCTCTACTTGTGTGTCAATAACGTTGCGGTTTATACACGTACGTAAAACAGCTTGCAAATTCTCTTGCAATTTCAAGTTTCTCTAAAACACAATGTTGACAAAACGTGCACCGACAAAGGCACTTGCGGTCGGGCCCAAAAGGCAGAGGAAGATGCTAACTATCGCAGAAAAGGTTAAACTTCTGGACATGCTAAAGGAAGGTAGAAGCTATGCGGCTGTAGGTCGCCGTTACGGAATTAATGAATCTTCCGTTCGTTCCATAAAGGAGGAGGAAAATAACATAAGGACAACAGCAGCAATAAGTTTTAATAAGGATGCAAAAAGGGTTGCAACTATCAGTCGCGGGGGGGCGGTGCTGAGCTCCGCAATTTGAAGCCTTCAGTTCGTATTGATGATTAAAATTATTATTTTACAGTACAGTAGTTATTAGTAAAACAACATTTATCCAGTACTTTTATTTGTTAAACAAATGCTTAGGCCTGTAAAAAGGTTTTGTTCTTTGGTTTCAATGTATTATGGAGTATTTCATCGTATAATAATTGTAAAAAAAAATAAAGGTTACTACTTCACGGATTTCGCCTATCACGGGTTCTTTTTGGAACGTAACCCCCGTGAAAAACGAGGGTTCACTGTATTTAAAAGTTAAAGTTACCAAAGGTGGCGTCAGATCTGTTTCTTTAGTCACATTTACCCTGTTTCCACCTGGTATATAGGTCCGATCTGAGTGATTGGATTGCATTTGGAGACACATTCTACTGCCAGATGGGAACACCAGTACCTAGAGCTATCCACTTGTGATCCGATCACTAAGATCAGATTTTAAAACCAAGTCGGAACGAGGCCAATGTGACAGCAAGACCCTAGTTACTGATCCTGTCCCTTTGGTATTCTCTTAAATTCAAAGGTAAAAAATAATAGTATATTCCATCCATCCCATGCAACTCACTGTGTGTTTCCCTGCCGTGTCCTTGCAGACTGCAGGCTGCTGTGGGACTACGTCTACCAGCTCCTGTCAGACAGCAGGTACGAGAACTATATTCGCTGGGAGGATACAGAGACCAAAATCTTCCGCATCATGGACCCCAACGGCCTGGCCAGGCTCTGGGGCAATCACAAGGTAAACACACACTCCGTGTGCAGCCATTGTTGTTCGTGATCAGACTATAGCTGGCTCAGTGTACAGCTGCAAACAATGCCTTAATCCATTACAGTAGAAATTAAACAGCTATTTTTAATAAATCGACATTGACATTTTTTTCCCTGATTCCAGCTTCTTAAATGTATTTTGTAGTTTCTTTACTCCACTGTGACAGTAAACTTAATATTTGAGTTATGTATAAAACAAGACATTTGAGGATGTCGTGTTGGGCGTTGATAAACACCGATTGACATTTTTCACAATTTTTTGATTGTGAAAATCAGAATAATTGACTATGAAAATAATCGTTAGTTGCAGCCCTAACTATGTGAGCAGGGACATCTCAGATCCATCAGTCCTTTCTAGGACAGTTTAAAGCTGCACCAGACAGTATTTTTCATATTAACAGATGATTGATTTACTCTGTAAAATGGAAGGTGTTGTTTTAAGTGATAAGACCCCCAAGCTTGTAAGCCTCTTTTAGCTCATTATTTTGGTTTTACGGCCCACACACGCCATCTGCTGGATGCCTAAAAAGCCCACTGTTGGCCAACGCGTTTTCCACAACACCTTTATGAGGTGGTGGATTGGATGTCAGATGGGTTTTCAGTTTGTTGTGGAGTTCTTCTGCCCCCATGACCAAACACCGTCAGTCAGTGCAGTTTTAAATGGCGCAGAGCATCTAAAGATGTAGAAAACGTCTCAATATGCAGATCAGTAACCCTACATTATTATTAATACTGACACTTTTGTTGTTTTACCTCTTACAGAACAGGACCAACATGACGTATGAGAAGATGTCGCGAGCACTGAGACACTACTACAAACTGAACATTATCAGGAAGGAGCCGGGGCAAAGACTTCTATTCAGGTATATCAACTTAAAGATCAATTTGGTCACGTTATTCACGATATATTTAACATTTTTGAATCTATTCTATAACAGAAGTTTTAATACGTGACCAAACTTGTTTCCTCGTCTGCCTGGCGTTCACCAGGTTCATGAAAACTCCCGATGAGATTATGAACGGACAGACGGACCGGCTGGAGCACCTAGAGTCCGACACAGATGAACAAATCTACATCAAAGAGGAACGCTGAGGAACTCTCATTAAACGAGTCCATGAACTACTTACTACTACAGCCGCCGATGCCTTTCAAAAGCAGCCTGAACAATGGTCGTTGAATCTGGACCGTGTGGACGTTTGGCTCGTACCAGTCCCACAAAGACAGACATGAAATCTCTCTTAAGATTGCCTTAGGATGATATTTTCCTAAAGTCAAAAGAAGAAAAAAAACAGCATCAGCTTTTGTGACAGAGCTGAAAAGACTTTTTGAGTGTTCTTTTATTTCTGAATGAACTGCAAAACCCAATCACTTTGTGCTTACGTCACTTTGATGATTTTATTGTCTCCTCACATGCATTATACTATGGAATTTTGCTGTTTGTAAAAAGAAAATTGTGTGTGTGCGTGTGTGTGTGTGACAGGAATGTTTTCACTGTGGAATAAACGTTTTCGATCAAACTGTATCCTCTTAGTGTGGCGTATGCTTGAAACGTAAGATATTTACCTGAATATTAATCCACTATTTCCCTCTAGTGTTTCTCTGAAGGATGTCAGTGACGTTCGGTGAAATACACCAAATATCCACACGATGGCAATACTGGACCATTTGTGATGAGAGGGGGAGCAGTGGTAGATGCTGTCCAGTTTATCAAACATGCTAGTCATTTAAAGGGTCATGTAGAGGATGTAATGCGGCTGCAGTTTATTATATTATTAAAACCTTTGGGGAAAAAATTGGTAGAAATTATCATATTTTGGTCTGTTCTGAATATCTTGCTTTTGGTGGAATTGATGTTTCAGAAGGAAATCATCAGTGTTGAGCTCAATTATTAATCAAATGTGATGTATTACTTTTTTCTGCCATTTGTATTTGCCATTTCAATGTAATAATTCACTAATTGCGCCCTAGCACACAGACTATTTTTTTTTTTTGCGTTACACTTCCTAAATGAGTGACCATGTCTTTAGCCTCTGGAAAAAACTCTGAATAATTCTGTTTTGGTAATCATTATCCTATTCTTCAAAATGTCCAAATGAGCCTTGAAATGTAATGACCATATAGTTCCTTAGTGTGAGACTATCTAACATAGTTTCACTTTTCCATATTTAATTAGCTTACAATATGATTGATGATCATATTGAGGTTCAGTGGGAGGTGATACCAGAAGCATACTTCCTTCTGCATCAATCATTGTGTCGTTCAAATTAACAGGCCACATCTAAATCTAGAATATAGCCTCTGTAATACTATAGTAATCAGAATATTGTAACGTGTTACCGGCGGAGGTAGCGCGGTGCGTCGCGCTGTGCGCTCCGGAGTCTCCATAAAAGTTGGTGCGCGCAGAGGCGAGCTGTCAGACTGGGGAGAGACGCGGCGGCGCAAAGACTGCAGACTCAAGTGATGGATCAGGATCGATCCCACTTTGACAAATTCCTATAATAATTTTGAGCGCACGCTGTGATCCACTGGGGGACTGGCAGCCACCAACAGGACGCAGTTAACGCTTATTTTCCGCCTGAGTGTTAACAGGCTGCTGCTTGTTTCTGGGCTCCAACGGAATAAAGAGCCAGGGGAGGGTTGGATGCAGGAGAATCTCGGCTGTGCGGCGGATAGGATGCTCACGCTGCCGCGTTTAGAAGACCAATAATCGTGTCAGATTCTGACAAAAGCTGTTTTGATTTCATTCGTGGGGAAAAAAAGAGGCACCACTCCCGTTTTTTTCCGCCAATCCAGGACACAAATGTCTCCACATCACAGACACTCCAGTGGATTGTAGCAGCAGCCCCGCCGATGGTTTGAGGGCGTTAAGGTGCGGGAAGGGAGTGGGACAATTACAGGTAAGAGCCATTCACGCGACCCCGACGCCCGTTTTCTGCCCTCCTTCGGGCGCTGGTAGGAGTTTATATTGCCGGGGTGTGCGCACAGTCTGGCACAGAAACTCACTCAGCCACTACGGGTGTTTTATTCAGACCTTCAGCACCACTGGAACAATTACCGCAAAACAAGTATTAGGCCCGGGTTAACTCTGTCACTCCCCATCCTCTTGGGTGAGGCATACATTCATATTTTCATTCAGCCATTTATCTGTAATTGAGTCCTCCAATATATTTCTTAAAACAGGAAAACATTTTTATTTTCACTTCCTTCCACTAACCGACCTTAGATGCATTGCAACTGTTGTCTTGCAGTCATTTTTGTACATGCTCATAGTGCAGTGACGCCTCATACTTGTTTCCATTATAACATTTTTTTTTGAATACTAGATTTGGGGGGCATTATTGTCATTGTATTTTACATTGCATCATTGCAGTATTTGTAATATTGCTAATTTTTCATTCAGATTTGGCATTAGTAAATGCAGTTTCCCAGTTGTAAGTCTTTGTCATGGAGCTTTTATTTCAACAAATCATTACTGACTTCTATGTAGTCCGGAGTATTTACTGTACAGCCAGGTTGGGTTGACAGAGATCTGAGACTGTTTTATGGAATCTACAGAGATTAGAAATTAGATTCTACGCAGGAGTCTGGAATAGATGAAGCCTAAATAAGTATTTTGTATTTTTTTGTCTGTGTACTGTAATATCTCTGTTTAACTTTGTGTCTAGAACTCATACTGGATGCAGAAATACATCCGGTGGTTTGGTGTTATTGATAGAGGTGTCAGTGTAACTACCAAACGGCTGTTAGGAAGTCAACTCATTTTAATAGCGATGTATCGATTTGACCTCCTGCACTGAGACTAATGTCAGCTCACCTGAAGCAAATGGAGTGAATCCTCAGATGATGAAATACGTTGACACAGCGGCGAGGAGGTACAGGCGGGCTGATCGGTTCACTTCCTCCACCATCTGCAGCCACAGAACTAATGCTTTTAATTTGATAAATACAAAGGGAACAAAAAGGAACTGGACACGCTGTCAGTTTACAAGACTTGTGTACAATACAGTGGATGGAAGAAATAAGACAATCACAAATAAAAGTATACAGTGGAGCAATGGAGCAAGTGTGCAGATTGTGGTATAATTGGGAAATTTCTCTGAGGTGGAGCTGCACAAAGAACACATTTTACAGCATTAATTATAAGCAAACGTGTATGGTTGAGAAGAAACTGTGTGCTGGTAGCTGTATGGACAGAACACGTGTCTTCATAACATTAGCCTCCTCTTCACAGATAGAAAAACTAAGGCTCCACAGTAAAAAACAATTAAGTTCACCAATTACAACATTTCTGCCTTAAAAAAGTAATTCTGAATTAAACAAACTTGAAAGAAATTTGTGTAGGAGATTTTCTTCTTTGTTACCCTAATAATGCTCTCATGACCTCTTAAGATTGACCTTGTGACCAATCGGATGGGCCCGTCCCCTAGGTTGGGAACTGTATATAAAATATATTAAACTGAAACTGAATGTAAAATATAATATCAATCACACAGGGGCAATTATTCATGCAGAATGCGTACTGCTCAGACTTCAGTAAGTAATGCAGTACATTTACTTGTAAGAGAGTATTTCTACATGAACGACTTGGGACTTTCATTGGAATAATAGATGTGGATGCTTGCTGTCTCTCAGCACAGAGCAGAGGGATGCAGCAAACCACACATGACGTCATCTGGCAACCTCTAACAACTTTTTAGCAGCCAGCAGCTACTTCCACAGAACTGGCAGCCCAGGCCGTCCCCAGTTAGCTGCAAGCATTAGCAGCAGCTCCTCCACCATGAGTAATCAGGATTAAAGCTGTGGGCTGCCTGGCTCAGGTCAGACCGGTTCCCCTCCAGCTGGGCGACCTGGTGCCGACTGTCTGGCCAGCACTGGTGGATCAGCCAAAGTCACCTTTTTTTATTTTATTTTTCTTCTGGCGGGTCACGTAACCTCATCCTGGTGCTGCCTTGCCATTGACCTAAAGCAATGACACCGAGGCTTCACAGTCCGCTGCTCCTTGCCAACCAGGCCGACTTCTAGGGACGTCTGTGAACAGCTGTTACACGCAACACACCAGCAGCGGGTGGTCTTTGAATCAGACTTGTCTTTATGGGCGCTTATTTATAAAATCTTCTTCATAAACAATACATTCAGGACCTGAATTTATTGTTAATTGCTTATTCTGAACTTGAAATGTCTTGGACAGTTACAGTAGGAACAGTAGAGAAAAACAGTGGAACAGAAGCAAATAAAAGGATGCCATACTTAACATATACAGACAGATATACAGACAGACAGATATACAGACAGACAGATATACAGACAGATAGATAGATAGATAGATAGATAGGATAGATATATAGATCCTTTATGTAACAGGATAATTTAAGGGTGATACGTATTTATAATGTGACACAAAATTACTTTATTAAAAAACGTCATTAATATCTACATAAATGTATCCTACACTTATTATTTTGACATGTCACAAAAAAAAAAAAAAATCAGACAAACAAACAGTTTCAGGGTCCTGGTATTGTGCGTGCTGTATTGTGCGTGCTGTATTGTGCGTGCTGTATTGTGCGTGCTGTGGCGGCTTACTGGGACAGCACATAGAACAGAGCCATCGATAACGTTAGTAACACCTGCGTCTGCTGGGAAATAGGCCTGGTAGTGAGCTTTAGAGGTGCTGGTAGGTGGATTTTCTCTTTACCTTTGAACAGAGCCGGTGGTGAAGTTAGCAGCGTTGCCTCACAGCAAGAAGGTTCTGACGGGCTTCTTCTTTCTATGTGGCGTAAGCATGTTCTCCCTGCGCCTGCATAAGCAACACTTTCATCCTACAGTGTGTATCTGAGCGCGCCAGCCCTGTGATTGACTGGCGACCTGTCCAGGGTGTACCCAAGAAAGATACAAAGTAAATAGGCTAATTCCCTTACACTACACTACAGCTATTAACTTTAAGCTAACATTTAGCTAACATTATCAACACAATGTCTGTCTCTCGACTTCTGTGGGGAAAAGCTCCAGTTCTCAGCCTGGCTGAGCGGTTGCCACATCCAATTAACTTCAAAATATACCAACCATCTGAGGAAATATACCAACCAATACAGTATATCACTGTTATAAAGTGGGCTAGTTAACATAGCAACAAATGGCCAATGATTCTGCCATCCCTGATAATAACCTGTAATAACCTGAGTAACTGAAAGTACTCGCACTTCTCACACCAATGTAGTATGGGATGAGTAATGAAACCCCGCCAGGCTGTTCTCATAAACCATTCGTACATATAGGCCTACAGTAGCTGAAAAGTGAAGCACTGTAATTCGTACACAATCTTTTTCTTGAACTTAACTAGTCGTATTGGTGCCTGAACTTAGCGGTTGTCGTCGCCGCATGACGCTCACTTCTGGTACTTCTGCATACATTTTCCCAAGATTTCACATGAACCTGTTCATGAGAATGCGTAGACCCCGCATCTGGTAGTGAGTAAATGTGATATTTATGAGGGAGAGACCGAGAGAGATCAGTGTGCAGATCTTTTTCAGTTTGTTGACGGAGCGTCATCTCTGATACAGGGGGTGAGACTGGGGGAGTCAACCGAACAGATTAATCCATTGTTCATTCTGTCCACATTTACTGGAGCAATCTGCCTTCAACAGCACATCACCGCTGGTTTCAAGAAAATGCTTTCAACTGGTGAAACCACAGAGTGGGATCAGTGAAATGATGACATTACCGCTGGCAGGATTTTCCTCATTGTTCTCAGAAAATAGTGTTGAAGATGAGACTGGACATGTTAGATTGAACCTGTGTGCCACAGTACACTGCCGCAGGGATTCATTCATCAGCGCTCCACATGAAAGCCTCGAGAGGAGGTCAGGTGCTAGGATGATAGGCGACTTTGTGCTTCGCTCCTCCTGAAACTATTGGAATTTGTGTAAAATATCAGCAGCTGATTGACACCCACTGTGCTGGTGTTTGATGTAAATAGGAAGCAAGGGCTTCTCTCTCTCTCTCCCCCCCCCTGGTCTTTTCACATTCTATTTGATCTGTGGCTCACTCTGCCTCGGTTTCATTTGGAGTAAAACAAATTCACCCGCCGTTGAATAAACAGAAACTCTAGAGAGAAGATGAAATAAAATAGCAAAAGGTTTCTATACATTTTTCACTTTGACCTTCGTCTTCTCCTGACTCTTCCTCTTCTTCTGATTACATTAATGCCTCACTTGCCTGCTGACAGTTGTTGGCAGGGCATTATTTTGATTGGTCCTGTTTATGGCTGCGGTGGACGTTTGTTGAGCTAAGTGTGTCCTAAATGTGACTTTAAAAGCTTTGGATTTTGACTCCCTCCTGCTTTAATTCCCTCCAACCACACTACTGTAAACTCTGGACACTCATTTAAAAAATGATGTTTATGCAGTTTAAAATTTACAGACTAGAAAATGGACCCATGAATTTGATCGAGATCCATCTTAAGCAGCCAGCATTGAAAAAATGTGAATATCAAAAGTAGCTCATAATGGGATTTTCTCTTTTCAAAAATAGTTGCACTGACCTTCAGAAAACATATCTTTTAATAAAATTAAGCAAAGAGCATAAAAGAAAAAACTTTACTTTTACACTTTAAAAAAAAAAAAAAAAACCTTGATCAAATTTTTTGTCATGGTGACCATCTCTTTTAAAAGCTTTATTCATAACTATGTATTTAAAGATACAATATATAACCTATCCATGTTAAAATGTCTCCAAACAACTAGACCCATATTATATATTGTGTTGAGTTGTATATTGACACTATCCCAAATGTTTCTACAATGTTAAAACCCAGAGAGATCTATCACTTTAATCAAGAACATCATTGTCATTTGGTCGTTGTCGCCTCGTCATTCGCATCGAATGTTGTGGTGATTTTGAATGTGAAACTGTTATAATCTGTGTTTTTACTGGTTTTAATCATCTGGTCTGTTTGTTTTGAAGAGGATGAGGTAAAAACCTCCCCTACCCTAACCCTAACACTGAAGGAATCCTAACCAGGAAAACTGACTGCAATGACAGCACTGCTCCGCCTTTTGTTATCGTTTGGATTAAAAGACCCCTAGCGGCAGGACATGGGCCTATTGTATGTTTAAGGGGACATTTTGCTTTTATTTTGGTGAAAGGCAGTGTAGCGGTGATAGGAAATGAAGGAAAAGAGAGGATTGACCTGACTTGAATTAGGTCCACTGATCATTACATTACATGATCATTGTCTTGAACTCGTAAAACCACGAGGATGCCGTATTGACCATCATTTGACTCATCCACACGATTACTTAAATCTTAAACAATTTCACAGCTTAGCCATATTACCTAAAACAATTAATACAAAATGAAAAAGAAAGAGGAATCATATAAGTTGCACCCAAACAGTCAGCTGTAAACATCATTTAGATTTCGCGGAGCACTATAACGTAGTTCTGAGCGGCAAAAAGCATTTATTTAGGTACTTCAAGTCAAGTGTCATTGATGTAAAAAAAAGAACACAAATGAAATTTATGATGGAACTACGGTCTCCTACATGAAAGTTGTGTGCCCATCCAGCACCGACACCCTTCCTCTCTACCTCCCCAAAATACATGTCACACTGTCTCCTACGTACGTTGACTCTGAATGCTGGCATTGCACGCAAAAATGTATGGTGCAGTCAGAATTGTCCAATAATACGTAATTCACTGGGACTGCTGGCTTGGCCTATTTGAATCTTTTATAAAGTTGTGGCTATTGGTGTCTCAGTTCCCCTAGATCACAGCACTGAAATTGGTTAATAAAATGTTATAGTAACTGATAAGAATGATGTAAAGAGAACCCAGGTTGAAAAACAGTGAATATCCCTTTAACCCTGGAAGAGACAAAATGACTTGAAGTCAAACATAGTAACAAGTTAACGTTGAGTACAGGGCTGTCCGGCCTCCAGAAACCAAGCCTTTTTTAAATTAACTCCTGTTTTCTGTGCACATGCTTCAGCGGTCTACATTTCTTGCCGTCTACTGCCCTCCCAGAATCCTCGTCTGCTGGGACAGCTTTGTAGTTAGTGATCATCACGCTGTCCTCCAACCTTATCCAACAGTCCTACTCCTGTTAGCTGTGATCCTATTTCATGCAGAGGGAGAAGCAAAGGAGGAGACAGACAAAGAGTGAGGAAAAACTGAAAAAGACAGTGAGAGAATCCGCTGGTCTGTGTCCAGATTTTTTGTTTGGTTCCCCCCCACGTGACCGTTTTATCTCTTCAGCAGCGTCTTAGTGTTGCTCTGTGTGTGGCCTAGTGGCTCATAAACATGTGCCCGTCACGCAGGATAACTCTAGCCTCCGAAAGCCTCCAAACACACCAACGCACATTTATGGACAGCAGAAACATTTTTCTTCCCTCCCCTCTCTCCTCTACCACCCATCCCCTTCCCTCCATTTCATTTCGATGGCTGGTGCAGAGCTGTGGGCCTTACAGTACTTTCATGATGTGAGCCAAACCCATCTGGGACTCAATATCCTGTTTACCAGCTCTCAGCACTCTGAAAACCACAACAATACTGAGCTGAGGCAGAAGTTCAGAACTCATTACAGTTTGTTCAGGTCACGGCCAAGGTTGAAGTCTTCTCCTTCTCTAACTCTGGCTCGTCGTCTTCAGAGCTTTTTACTGTTGCTTTTTTCCCCCCCACTCTCTTTTTCCAATCTACACATGTTGTCATGTCATGCTTTGTAAGCAAATCTCCCAGAAACCACATCTGAAGCAGTTATGGTGCTCCAATAGATAATTGACTGAGCGTAATAAAAAGTGAGCTGTTTGATATTGCCTGTAGATTTGAAATTACAAAAACAAAACGATCTGAGGTGGTTTATTTCTTCTAAAATGTAGTCTACAGTGACCCAGTTAGCTTGCAATTAAGTACAGAATCTGCAGTATTTCACTGATGGTCTCTTAATGACACTCTGGATCTACTTTATTAGATTTTTTCCTTCTGTTCCTTCTTATTGTTCAGCTTACCAAGGCTGTTGTCGGCTGCTGTATTTGTTAGTCATGAGGGGAATGTGATCTCTCTGCTACATTACAATCAGACAAGAGGTACGCTGACAGAATAGAGGAGAACAGAATGGAAAAGACTAGACTATTGTGGTTACTGTGACACAGACAATGCCAGGAACTGGGGAAGAGTTTGCTAATGTTAACCTAAACAAATAGTTTTTAACTAGTCCTACAAGCTTGTGTAGAGTCTTGACTCCCAAAAATGTAATGTTCCCAATCCCATACAGCTAAAATGCTTGCTGAACTACGTTTGTAGGGAACAGTATCTTAACCCAAATGACAGCTGTTTTAAAAAGGTATCCCAAATATGTTTCTAATCAAAGTGTGCGTAGGGAGGATGTCGGGGTGGATGGATGGATGGATGGATGGGTCAATGAGTGGTTTGTTTCCTGTGTAGAACCAAACGTCAACGTTGACTTGTTTTAACTTACGTTACGTATTTCATGTACATAACATACTTAACTTATGTCATGTACGTAATAATCATACTTATTTGAACCCAAACCAATTAGTTAAACCTAACCAAGTAGTTCACAATGTTCACCACACGTTAAATAACGCAACCATTTTGTGTCCCTGGTATGAGGACATGTTGAAACAAACATTATTTGGGAATAAACATGTTTGCCTGGAAATGTAATTGAGAATGTAGTTTATTTGCCTGGAAATTTGAGGAGACGTGGTTGTGTCGAGATAACAATGATTATGTTAGTATTGTTATGCTAGCTTGTACTAAATTCATTCCAGTAAAGTGAAAAATAAAGGGGCACAAAATTCACTCCAAAAGTCAACATTACACTACAGGACACTATACATCAAGTAAATAGTGAAGTGAATAGTTCAAAGTTGCACATAGGGAGGTAAGGGTAACTGTGCAGCTACCTGCTATAAAACTCAAAGCTGTTTACCTACATGGTTTAATCTTGACACTTACAGTTATAGATATTAAAGGAAATGGAAACAGTCATAATAAGGAAAACAATATCAAAACAGTCATAGCTACAGGTGTCTACAATTAGTTTTATTTGAATACTGAAGCAAGTTCCTATGTATTTCATCCCTGAATACAGTGTGTTGAGATTGTATTGCTCCTGTCTGCTTGTTAGAAACATGAGATTGGAATAGGCTTTGATGTACAGACATGAACTACTTCAGAGAATTTGTTTCATTTATTAGACATGGAGATATAATATATTCTATCCATGCATGGTGACTTAAATCGACATACATATGAACAGCTTTTTGAGCACAGAAAAGTATCCGCTCTATATAGCTACCAGTACCGTTATTTATGATGATGGTTAAATATTAATTCTGGTGTTGGTTATGTGGAAAACATACAGAGCGCCTTGTGTGTGTGTTCCCTCTGGCAGAGTTTCAGGCCCTCCACACACCCTCACTGAGCTGTATGCCTCGTTTGGCTCACTCTGAGCCCCCGGGCTATTTAACCCGAGGGCTGTAACCTAAAGACCTGATACTGGCAGCCTGTGGCTTTCAATCTGACCGCTCTGCCTCACTTATCGGGCAAATAAGCCGTTTTAATTGCTTACACAGAGCCCTATCAGGCCATGTAGCAAGCATGGAGATAAGGGTTACACAGACTCAGGCATTAGTAACAGGATGAGAGGACCGCAGAAAAACAGAGCTGCAGGGTCCCGAGAGGACCAAGAGTCAGGAAATAGCTGTGGCCATCCTATTAATTTCAAACTCACAGAGCCGTTCCTCCAGCTTACTGTAGGGCTCAGGAGGCTGCTGTTGTTCCCCCAAAATCAAAGCAAATTTAAAGTACCTCCTTATGATGATGGCGTGCGGTGTACTGACATCACCAATGGGCATACTGGGAGTTAACTATGTGTAAAATCACGCAGGTTATTGTGCAACACAACAATGTCAGCTTTTTCTTGCAAATAATAAGAAAAGAAAAATGTGGAACATTTGCTGTTAAGTCAAAATCTTATTTAGCCCAGTTGCTTGAAATTTGTCATGCTGATATTTAATTTACAGATGCTTACAGTACACACAATACAGCAAGGGCAAAGGACGTCACAAACGGCAATGTCTCCAATTAGCCCACGTGGGTCATTTAGACAGGAACTCGTATGGATTTCATTCTACACTTTATAGCTTTATTTGTATAATTTAGTGTGTTTTAGTTAACTTTCAGTCATTTCACAGACTCCTGTGACCTTTCTTTCCACAGAGATTTGGATGGTTGAAGTATAACTGTGTATTGTTTTGACCCATGTGGCCTGCATGAAGAGCTAGTAAACACAGCGGCTGGGTAAATGTCAGCTACACTAGGCTTCTAATGAGAGCAGAAACTAAGGAGAGGGCTGACACCATCATAGGCTCTGTGCTGAAGCTCATTTACATTCTACCAGGCGACAGCTGGAGATATGAGGGAGGAGAGGGAGAGAGCTGGAGAAACCAAGAGGCAGCAGGAGAAAACGTGTACGTTTCTGAGACATACAAATGACAATTATTTTATGGTTAAAGAAAAAATAAAAATCAATATTTTATATTACCAATGGAAAATGACTATGAATGAAGTGCAATAAAGGCAAGGCAGCTTTATTTGTATTGCACAATTCAGCAACAGGGCAATTCAAAGTGCTTTACACAAACACAGTTAAGAAACACAAGAATAAACAGTTAAAAATAAAAACATAAAACACAAGAATAAAAGTTACAGTGCAGCATAAGAAATTAAACAGTAAAGAAATGAACATAATTTAAAGAAAGGCAACATCAAAAAGAAAGGTCTTCAGCCTTGATTTAAAAGAACTGAGAGTAGCAGCAGATCTGCAGGTTTCTGGGAGTTTGTTCCAGATATGAGGAGCATAGAAACTGACTCTGGGGACAGAAAGCAGACCTGTCCCAGATGACCTGAAAGGTCTGGGGGGGGGGTCACAGTGTAGTAGCAGATCAGAAATGTATTTTGGTTTTAAACCGTTTAGTGATTTATAAACTAGCAAAAGTACTTTGAAATCAATTCTTTGAGGCACAGGAAGCCAGTGTAAAGACTTCAGAACTGGAGTGATGTGATCCAGTCAATAAAGACAATGTTGCAGTGTCCCTCAGCACTACGGAGCCTTTTAGAGTCTTTCAGCTGGTTGTTTCGGTTCAGTATCACCACTCTCATCACAGACAAAGTTGGCAATTAGCTGATGAACATATTCAAACATTTAGCTGTTAAAGAGACAGTTATTTCCCTCAGGAGTTGGTGGAGACCAAAACAGAAAAAAAAGGAGAATGTATATTGGATGTTCATTTGCCAGGTAGACACAAACATTGTTGCAATGCAATGTTGTTCGCTGTTAGATGTGTAAATAGGCAACTGTTTGCCAAAATCAACTTTATGAATTGATAATATGTCAAAGCTGCATTGACAGCTTCTGGCGCTGTTCCCAAGCGGTCAAACAAATCCTCCAACCCATCCAACTACATAGGTCGTTGTTTCCGCAAATACAACCCACAGGACTGTTTCCTACATTTGCGCCCCCTACTGGTGGCAGGAGATCAACATGTCCTCATAACTAAACATAATGTTATAACATAACATAACGTTCATAGTTGAAACATTGTAAAACGGTTGTAATTTGGTTAGGTTTAGTCAAACAAAAACTTTGTTAGGTTAAGGATAAGATCATAGTTTGGGTTAAAATAAGTACGTTTGTTTTGTAACTTGTCAGAAAGTTGACTTTTGGTTCTGCATGGGACACGAACAGTGGTCTCCTGGGCGAAAGTAATAATCATTCAAGTAGTCAAGTAGTTAATGCACGTTGAAATAACTTTAGACTGAGCGAGGAATAAGTGTTAGGTAAGCGTTCAATTCAATACTAAGTAATACGAGAGTCAAAACTAACTATACAATACATAATTTCACTAATATTAATAGGCTTATGTGGTAGGATGTAGGGATGAACAATATGTCTAGATTTACAATGTCAATGTGTCATTGCTAAGCTACATCCTAATACTTTTCTTTAACCATGAAATGATTTGCCAACCAAAAGGATTTGGTTGGCATTTGGTTTGGAAAGGCTTTCTTTGGAGAGTCCAATGAGAAGATTGATAGCACTCATGTCTGTACGCTAAATATGAAGCTACAGCCAGAAGCTATACCCAGAGCGGGATCTAATACCTAAACACAACAGAAAGTTTCACAGTCTCCCCACTCTTTAATGAAATAAGAATGGCTACAACAGAGAAGAGAGATGGATCAATTTTTGTCAGTCCTATTAATGCTCAAAACAAGACTTAGTATTGATAGCATTAATGCTTCAGGTACTGTTCCAGCCAACCCTCAACTGAGCCTCAAGAAAAGGCATGAAACACTGTACGTGAGCAGAGAGATAAGATTATGAAGCCTGGAGCTCTGCTGCTAAATGTAGCAGACTTTTCAAGTTCAGGCCAGCAATATTAGCCCTGGGTAATCTAGTCTGCTAGCTTGGTGACCTTTCAACAGCATGATCATCAATGAATAATAAAAATACGTCAATGTTATTTTTGTATGTTAACTTTGCTTTCAAGCTTCTATTTTACCATCAACATTTTGTTGTTTTTTGCTATTAGTTTAGTGTAAAATCAAAACTATTCATTACATAACCTGGTCTACTGTAGGCCTGTTGTTAAATCATGTAACACAAAAATGTCTTGTGTATTTAAGTGTGATCCTGTGGTCTTACATCAGCTGCCATTCTTGTAATCTGACCAAAAAAAAAACAGGCTTTCTGATGGAGAATAAGAAGCGGTGGAGGCGTCAGTAAATATACTCACGTCCTAGCAGCTCCCTATCCACCCTGGCTCAATGTCAAGCTACTATACACTTAGGAGAGAGAAAGAAGAAATGCAGTCACATTGGTTTGCGAATACAGTAACATGCCAGAAACGAGTAACAGCAAGCCTCCAGACTGCAGAACCCACTGAGTCTCAAGGCTCTGGGATCTGTTGATTTGTTGATGTAAATGCCAGATGTTGCAGGTGCTACTTGAGATGGCTGACAATCTGTTATAGTTGCCGGAAATATTTGTGTTAAAATTATTCAATTATGGCCTGTAAATAGGATGAGTGACATGTTTTTTTGTTTTGTTTTTTGTTCAGCTGAACAAAATAGCTTGAACCAGAGAGAGATGGAATTTTAAGGCAGAATTGTAGAACATCAGAACCAGCATTAGTTGCACTTATAAATATGTTTTCCATAAATAATGAGTTAAATGACTCATAATGTCGCTGGTAGTGACAAACACTCAGAACTAGAAGGGCACTCGCATAGCCTTTCCCAGGGCTCATTTTTCCAATCATTCTGAAACCACTTAAATGCAGCACAAAGATTTGAAAATTAAAAACATGCATTTGCCCCGTGATTCGGATCTGCTCCAAAATGTAATGGTTTCTTCCTCGGTCCATGCTACACTCTTCCACCAACTTTCATTAACATTGAACGACTAGTTTTCCCATACCTTCAACCGAGCCTAGCCTAGCCCCCATCACACTGTGTGATAGTTATAGGTGCAACCTCTGACATACTCCTTTTACTGAACCGGTATGTAAGAGTCAGCCGTAAGTTACAGCTGTATTTCCTTTTCTTCAAAATTATTGGGAAATATAACGGTAGTTAATAGTGTTAGCTTTAGAGCTGCTAGTCAGATTTTACCTTTACCTTTGGAGAGAGCCAGGATAGCCGCTTCTCCCTGTTCCCCGGCCATTGTGCTAAGCTGTTGACGGTAGCTTCATATTTTTTATTTTACTTCATTTATTCAGCTTACATGAGTGTTGTCGATCTTCTCATCTACTGACCTACAACTTTACGGTTTGGATTCAGCCTCATTCCTGTCATTCTTTTGTTTTTTTGGGGCATTTTTAGGCCTTTATTTGACAGGACAGGTGAAGACATGAAAGGGGAGATAGAGGGGGGGGGGAAGACATGCATCAAAGGGCCGCAGGTCGGAGTCGAACCAGAGCCCACTGCGTGGAGGAGCAAACCTCCGCATATGGGCACCTGGTCGACCAACTGAGCTATCCGGGCGCCCCTTTTTGTTGTTAAAAGGCAAAAAGCATTCAGACACAGTTATGGACTAGCTAGTGAACAAAGTGGAGTACTTATAAGCTATTAAGCTATACATTTTCTCAGATGATGGTGGAGAACAAAACCGAGCGAATAGGAATTGGATGTCCTTGTTAAAGTTGCAACATGTTGCACCTTCAATCTAGAAATACATATTGGGCATTATAAATGTACAGAGTGTCATCTGCATTTTTCTTGCTTACTGTATGACATTTCTTATATATCAGCGTCCTAACACCAGAAGCCTGGCTTTAATACAGGATTGTCTGATGTCGGTTCAGTCCCGTTTCAGTTTTGGAAGTAGTTGGTTTACTTGTCTGGTACAGCAGATGACACCTCTGGACAGGTTGTGGTGAAATCCAAATATATGTGATATACTGCATCTGTCAGTGTTAGATTTGAAAAGGCCGTGCCACACAATACCCTGAGACCAGTCATTGCTAGATCCGACTGTTAACAGAAGGAGGACCCAGAAAGCTCCTCAGCTGTCGTCTTTTTCTCCTTAGCTGCGTGCGCACAGTGGTGGAGGATTGGGTTGCTCCTGATGAACTGAATGTTTCCTTTTCACTCACTCTGAAGGGTACAGCGCAAATCAAGTTCTCAAATAGTCAACTTTAATGAGTTTAAGCAGCATAGGAACCAATTACATTGTCAAGCTCAAGGTGCTGACAGCTAATTACAAAACCCAGAGTGAGGAAATGACTTGCAATCAGCAGTCTCTCTTCCACACCTGATTGTTCAGTCATATTTTATAGACAGTACTGTATGTAAAAACACACCCACCACTTTGATTGGTCCAATTATAACAGAGGAGACAGTCCCATCCTGACCGGGGTGAGCCACTATCGATTTACCACTTTAGCCCAAACTATATTCTGCTCTGAGGAATGAATCTAACTTTAAAAGGGCATGTTTGTCACTTCTACCCTGCTGCTAACCTCTTTTGTTAAGTATGTGAGCAGCAACACCTAAATACACCTGCTCTTTCTAAGTTCACAATTAGCCTAGTAAAGTATTTAGTTTGTTCTTACTTTACTCCCCTTATTTACTAAGGGGAGATTCACAAGTCACAAAAAAAAAAAAAAAAATAGGTTGCTCCACACACGCCAGTACTATTGTAAAGAGTAGTTGCTCCTAAATATTTACAGCCAGTAACTTCTAAATGTAGCTGTTGCTTAGCTAACTGAATTGACAAAGCTAACTAAGTCCATCTTAAGTGAGCCTATACCAAAATTTTCATTAACTTTGGGGCTGAACCCCTTAAGTTTAATTAAAATTAAAATCGTAGCATTTACAATCACAGCTAGAACCTTTCTAACCATGCTTACTTCATCCTTTCATTCTAGCCTTCACACACACACACACATATAGGATTATTAGGAACACCATACTAATACTGTGTTTGACCCCCTTTCGCCTTCAGAACTGCCTTAATTCTACGTGGCATTGATTCAACAAGGTGCTGAAAGCATTCTTTAGAAATGTTGGCCCATATTGATAGGATAGCATCTTGCAGTTGATGGAGATTTGTGGGATGCACATCCAGGGCACGAAGCTCCCGTTCCACCACATCCCAAAGATGCTCTATTGGGTTGAGATCTGGTGACTGTGGGGGCCATTTTAGTACAGTGAACTCATTGTCATGTTCAAGAAACCAATTTGAAATGATTGGAGCTTTGTGACATCGTGCATTATCCTGCTGGAAGTAGCCATCAGAGGATGGGTACATGGTGGCCATAAAGGGATGGACATGGTCAGAAACAATGCTCAGGTAGGCTGTGGCATTTAAACGATTCCCAGTTGGCACTAAGGGGCCTAAAGTGTGCCAAGAAAACATCCCCCACACCATTACACCATCACCACCAGCCTGCACAGTGGTAACAAGGCATGATGGATCCATGTTCTCATTCTGTTTACGCCAAATTCTGACTCCACCATCTGAATGTCTCAACAGAAATCGAGACTCATCAGACCAGGCAACATTTTTCCAGTCTTCAACTGTCCAATTTTGGTGAGCTCTTGCAAATTATAGCCTCTTTTTCCTATTTGTAGTGGAGATGAGTGGTACCCGGTGGGGTCTTCTGCTGTTGTAGCCCATCCGCCTCAAGGTTGTGTGTGTTGTGGCTTCACAAATGCTTTGCTGCATACCTCGGTTGTAACGAGTGGGTATTTCAGTCAAAGTTGCATTTCTATCAGCTTGAATCACTCGGCCCATTCTCCTCTGACCTCTAGCATCAACAAGGCATTTTCGCCCACAGGACTGCCGCATACTGGATGTTTTTCCCTTTTCACACCATTCTTTGTAAACCCTAGAAATGGTTGTGTGTGAAAATCCCAGTAACTGAGCAGATTGTGAAATACTCAGACCGGCCCGTCTGGCACCAACAACCATGCCACGCTCAAAATTGCTTAAATCACCTTTCTTTCCCATCCTGACATTCAGTTTGGAGTTCAGGAGATTGTCTTGACCAGGACCACACCCCTAAATGCATTGAAGCAACTCCCACGTGATTGGTTGATTAGATAATTGTATTAATGATAAATTGAACAGGTGTTCCTAATAATCCTTTAGGTGAGTGTGTACACACACACACACACACACACACACACACACACACACACACACACACACACACACACACACACACACGAGCATCTGTATTTGTAATGAGACTGAGGGAAGTGTGAGTATGAGAGAGAGTGTGTGCGAACATGAAGGTGTCAGAGCCTGGTTAATAAGAACACACTGCTATCCAACGCTTAAGAAAATTCATAACAACTAAAAAGAAAACCATACATAATGTCTGTTGGTTTTTGCTTGTTTCTAGTTTCAATTTGAGGACATTTGATACCACTTGTAAAATACAACCTCTGCTCTAAAAATATTTTTGCATGTAAATGAAACTGGTTGTTTGCTTTCTTGAAGCTGTCAGACGATGCCATTTCAGAGAATGTAATCATCCGGTTGATTAAATATGAAGCAACGACGATCTGCGAACTTTCTCTTCCAAACTGGAGAAAAGTTTTTTAGGAAATACCAACTATCTCCATGGTTACCCATTCAGCCGCGCTTTGTGGGAATATTAGAATGGTCAGCAGGTATCTGTGACCGATCACATTGTATCCTGTAATTCCCCAGCCAGAGTTTGACTGCTTACTTATGTGACGTTATGAAGTCTGTTGTCTGCTTAGCAAATAATCACAGACAAAGAAACAGCTGACTTGTACATGTGTCGGGCTGTTCGATGATCAGAGGCTTGGTGTCTATTCGAAAGCTTAATGATGCCTCCGGGTCACAGTGCTGTGTGCAGTAATCAAATAAGTTATCAGATATGCATGACTCAATAGCATGACATGATTCTAGGAGTTGTTTCAGGGGCATTAAGTTTTTAATTTTACTGTTATTAACAGCTATTGGCAGCAGTAGGAGCTGCAATAAGTTATTCTTTCAACAAAAAACACTACAATCTTCTCTTATTCCTTGGTGCCTTGAAAGAAAAGTCCCTTTTTAACCAAGTAAGATTGGTAATCAGAGCAAAAAAGGAAGAAAAAAATCCTTTTATACTGTTCTACAATAAAATAGTGATTTTTAGTATCGTCCTCCACTGCTGAGGACTTGAGGCTGTAAGACCGTTTAAGCATCAAAGTCCCTTCTTGACCCTGGGAACAGTACTTGTGACAAAATATTCTCAACTCAAAAGGTCTGCTTCTTCTCACAGGCTGATGAAGAAAGCTTGTAAGGCAATCAATGTTGAAAGTATGAGCTCCTCATTCATTTAAATTCAGCTTTAATGGACAGGACAGCTAGGGAGAGAGAGGTGGAAGACACACAGGAACTCATCACAGGTCGGACTCGAAGCCTGGACTTCTGCGCCGAGGCACAAACCTCTACGCACACGTGCACCCACTCCACCAACCGAGCCAACCTGGTCACGCTCGTTTATTCATTTAAACGATGCCCCACAGAGGGTTCCAGTAAAACAAGTACAGCGCTGCCGTGAAAAAGTTGAATGTGGCTCAACTTTTGCTGCAATGTGACGTCATTTAGGAAGACTACAATGGAGGGGCTGTCACAGACACACATGGTAGTCTGGCAAAAAAATCTATTATGTGCAAACCTCCATTCAAGGTACAACACCTTGTAGTGGGTAGCATTTTGGTAATTTTACTTTTTACCTCACAAGCATCGAGATGGAGGAGAAAATGATTGCTCGTCCTTGTACAAACCTGTGGTAATTGAGTATAATGTGAACTCATGCGGTATCTTGAAAAACTCAGGAGCAGCACAACTCATTTCACATACGTGAAGATGATTCAAGATATGACAAATATATTGCAGGTGGCCAAATATCTCAGCACAAAAAATGTGTTGCGTTTACTTTCTCTATGGCCTTTGCAGGCTGAGTAGCACTGTCTTATTATACACACAGAGTTGAAGTACTCCTCTGCCTGGAAAGGTTATAATAGTATGTTGGACACTGACCTGAATGACACCAGGGTACCACTGTCTCAACTTACATTACTTTCCACCAAAAAGCCTTTAAACTGCACTCCGGTATATATTTTTTCACTGGCAATACACCACCCACGCAGAGCCTTGCTCTAATCTGCTGAGGCCTATATTAAGTCTGAACAGCCATACCGGCATTCTGGTTGGTCAGTCAGTCAGACTGACCAGCAAAATCCTGCTTTCTTAGTGTGAATCTGTTCTTACCCGTCTTCCCATCCTTATTGTTTCAATCTCCATCCTAAAAAGGCAAAAATGCCCCAAACATGACCTAATGAGCGAGCAAAAATGCCAATAAGTATTAAGGGTGGCGTTTTAAACAGAACCACAAATGTGTAAAGGAAACATTGTTGGCTCACTGAACCCTCTATTACAAACATTTGGGCAGAAAGACTAATTGTTAGATAACAGGATTGACTGAACCTTACCACACGTGTATTTGCATGCAGTTGAACTTGTGTGTCGAACCTCATGCTTTCCAGGCTTAGGACATGCTGAGCTCAATCATTTTTGTCTAAACAGCACATCAACAGGTGACAGGCCGTTTAATGTTAGCGTTTCAAGAGATTTCGTCTTCGGTTTTATCAAACATGGCGAGGCTTGTGGCTGTGGAGGTTTTGAAGGGGAACTTCTGAGTGATAGTAATGAGCTCGAGGAGACAGCAGCTGTGGTTGGAGCCGGCATGGTGCCCAATTATCTGCCGGCACCTGTCGAAATTGGTTGTGGCTGTACGGAGTGGCGTTTTCAGACGGCATGCTTGCAGTCCCACACCTCTGCTTTCTACTGAATGTCCTCTACGCTCTTATAATGAGAGGGGCGGTTGCTATGTGAGCACACTGGATTGGATATTTTTAAAGAGGCTCTATGAAAAGAATTCATTTCTCCTGAATTTGTCCATTTCTTCTAGCAGGTGTCATCAGATATGGACTTAATACTGACTGGTTCTGCTAACTAAAGAATGAAATCAGTTGGCAGCTTTTTAACTGGAAAGATTTCACTCTGCATCCACACGTTCATTATGTAACCGGGTTTCCAATCAGCTCTTTACATGTTCATCATGACAAAGACTTCACACAGGGAACTCATCAATGTGACAACTGAGCAGCAAGATTAAAAGGGTGATATTCTGTTAGTGACGCCTTACCATATTCAATATACTTTAACCAAAAGTCAAGACTAAAAATGAACCAACACAAAGAACTTCTTTAACTCAAAATAGGTTGAACAATGGAATATTGGTATGTCCAAGCTACAGAGTCTGTCCTCTCACTCGCTGACGCGCACACGCACACGCACGCGCACACGCACACGCACACGCACACGCACAAAATCAGGAAGTAACTCAATTAAGTAATGCTTATAATAGAAGTTCCATGGTAGGGAGGAATCTAATTACTGACTCACTGCATGTATACAGGGATTTACAGTAATCAGGTTACTACAGTGCATATATATAAAATGCATTATCTGATTTCTTGCGTAACCTGATTACTCTGAGTATTCCGCTTCCTTTGAATGTTAAAACAACTTCGGAAACTCCCGCCACACCTTTCCTACGCTGCCCGAACTAGTCCTACCACTTAGTTTTAGTAGCAAAGACTTTACCATATTGGCTGTTTCTGAAATGCAATGACAAATTTCCCATTTTGCCCCCTAGATATGACATGTATAACTCTTGCATTAATCATTTTTTATAACATGGTTTAAGACATTTGACTTTGAATGGCTTCATGTCAGATTTGTAACTTTGAAATGTATACATTTCAATTCAGTTTCCTGATGTGTATGTGTGAGAGAGAGAGAGAGAGAGAGAGAGAGAGAGAGAGAGAGAGAGAGAGAGAGAGAGAGACACTTATTTTGTTGATAGATGATGTAATAACTTGGTGAAATGTAATACATTGTTTCTTTACACGGTTTTAAAATGCAATAAAATTCACAGATGCAATCAATTCTCAGCTAACGTAACATCATAGTATTACATTATCTGCCATCATAGGCATGACATAATGTTAAATAATGAGCCAATGATAATATTAGCAATATTAAGGGCCACTAATGTGATCAAATGCTTCCTTGTCTTCCTTTTATGCAGTATTATTATTGCACTTCTAGTAAAAAGTGCTAGGACACTGACTAAATTAGCACTACTAATCAATAATAATTTTTTTCCAAGCACAGTAAAAGCTCTCACTTACGCATCTTTTCAATTGTTGAAATAAATTATATCACACTTAATGCTAAACTGCAATGACTACTTGTTTCACCAATAACTACTCTTGGAATAAAAGTTCTGCTAATTGGGTGAGATAATTCCATAACACTGTCATGTTTTACAAGCCAGTGTTTTTAAAGCAGTGTGAATAAGGTAAATCACTTCAATGGCATTCAGGACAAAAACATGTAATTAAGTTAGTCTAGGAAAACTTCTCTTGAAGAAAAACAGACAAGCACAAAGTCATGAAATAAACCATTATTTGAGTCTATCCACAGATGAACAGATTTGTGGACATTTGCAGAGTCCTGCTGTCCCTGCACACACACCCTGAGCATCCCTGTCAGCACTG